>JAGGAU010008261.1:0-191277 GCA_017657275.1 Termitomyces sp. T108
ACTGTATCGACGTCGACAACGGAAGCGGAGTATATTGCACTGGGAAGAGCAGGAGAGCAGATACAGTGGATGTATTCGGCACTTGCGGAGATTGGAATGGCAGTGCCATACCCAGCGAGCCTCAAGGGGGACAACAATGGGTCTATTGCTATTGCAGAAAACAAGAGAAATCACAACCGAGTCAAGCATATCGACGTGCGCCACCACTTCATACACCACGCGGTCGAAAAGGGAGAGATCACCATAGAGTATGTCCTGAGTGAAGACAACCTAGCGGATCTATTCACCAAACCACTACCTCGGCCGCAGCATTACAAATTCTGCCAAGCCCTTAGGCTAACCGATACCGATTGAGGAGGCGTGTCGCGAGTCAGGGGGAGTATTGGACAGAGGCACACAATGCTCTGGACACACGTGACTCGCGACATACGATTGAGGAAGTTAGGAACTGTACAGCCAAAGGATATCAGTCGGATTCGGATACCGGCACACCTCAGTCGTTGATACAACGTACTGAGGTGTGTATCAGTTACCTATCTTAGCATATCACACATACTAACTACGATTAGTTTATATTGTATCAAACAGGTACACTATTACAATAGAGTCGTTGATACAACGTACTGAGTTTATATTGTATCAAACAGTACAGATGGTTTGTGCATTGGTATATGGTATTCCATCCAAGTTCAAAGAAAGTTTTCCTTAAGAATGCGAATGGTGTCTTCAGGATTATTCACGGAATGTCCTATTGTGCGTGGATCAGTAAAAATCTCATAATCATTTCCTCCCTACGGAATTGCTGTCAGTAGAATGTACAGCTATGCAGTAACGTCTGACCTTGTAAGTCTTGTCTCCGAAGAAATGGATCTCTTCGAATCCCTCGTCTTCTACATGCCTCAATGCATAGGTCTTGTCCCAGCCATGAGGAAAGACATCGAAAGATATTTGCCCACCGATAGCAAAAGTCAAGCCATAATCGGCAAATTTTTCTTGGAGTACTTTGACAAAGGCTGCCCTGATCCCGTGTATCTGCGTCATAGATTGAGATACGGTAGGTAGGCATTTGACTGTCATGCAGACCTTGTCATAATCTTGGAATTCGAGACGTTCAGCAATGCTGTGGAAGAAGTAATGTGAATAGAGTGTTCAATCAACGTAAAAGATCGTTGGTACGTTGCATTACGGCCGATGGGGCTGACATTAACCATTCCATTTCTAAATTCAATGAATGTGCCACTGAGGACAGGTAGAACAGTCAAAGTTAGATTATAATATAAAGAAACGGTCACCAACCGCTTAATAGGAATGTCCAGATCAGCGATGTAATGAAGTATGAAGTTAGCCAGCTTCTTATATTTCTCCTCGCCGAGGAACTTGATAAAGGATTGAGATGTGAGTTGTTTGCTGAGTTTGTACGCCGTAAGACCATTTTCGGCAAATCCATAGTCAAAGTCATCCACAGCTGTTGGTACTGATAATGGAGGCGACACAATGTGCCTGACTACTGGACTCACCATTGCTTCCATTGAATGAAAGTTGTTCAGAGATTTTGGCGAGGTCCGAGCCACCGACAAAACCAATGACTGCCTTCTTCCTCAATTCGCGTAAAGTTTCGGCCATCTCATTCGACACGCTCTACCACGCAGAGTCAAAACAATCTGGGATCACCAGCTCGATCGCGTACCTGACGGGCAAGCGTAAGCGTACCATCAACATCGAACAAGAAGAGCTTCTTGTGTGGGCGATCTGCAAAAGCGGAGGAAACCATTGGGCTAAGTAAAGGATGCAAGTCGCGTCAACGTGGAAGATTGACGTGAAATCATTCCTAATGACAACGATCGAATCGACGCGATCTCCGGTTTCCACTGCAAGCGATCCGAGCGCAACCGCTTTTCCTTGAACGACACAACTTGACTCGGCAAGATTGATATATCTTTCTTATCATTTACTGTCTTCCATCATACAGAGAATCCACATTCCCGCCCAGGTCGCCCCTAATGTCTCAGTATCACGTCTATTCACTTCCTGCGGAACTTCTCCATACTCTGACACCGCGGAATCTAATCAACGCCCCACCGCAACCCTCAAAGCCTGCGGCACCTGAACCACCTGAAATTGCCGCACCTAGCGGACCACGGACTTGCAATATATGCCAAGGAGCTGTTTTCATTGCCCTGGAAGATCAAAGAACTCATTTTCGATCCGACTGGCATCGATATAACGTCAAGACGCGTCTCGCGGGCGGGAAACCAGTCACAGAGTCTGCATTTACTCAGTTGATTGATGGTGTGTTGAACCTCTACAACGTCTTTTCAATCAACTAAAATACGTGCCCAGCACTGGAGGATTCGCTCTCTGGGTCTGAATCATCTTCTGACGAGAGCGACTCCTCAGACTCCGACGCTGTGAACAACCTCGTTAGCAAGGCGAAACAGAAAACTCGATCACTAACTCCCGACGAAGACCAGAGACCCAACGCCCCTCAAACTGCCCTCACATGGTTTCACTCTCCTCCATCAACACAGATCGGTGTATACAGAGCTTTATATTCCGATCCCAAAGATGCTTCAAGATATCTCGATGAACTACGGGAGATGCAAGACAGTCCTGAGGAAGGACGACAATGGGCTATGTTTATGGTTGCAGGAGGGCATTTTGCTGGCGCAATCGTGCGAGTTAGCCGACAATCTGAAAACGACAATGCAGCGGAGAAGAGCGGCAAGTAGAAGTTGCAGAAGCCAAAAGCTGACACAGAGGTTCTTCACCATAAAACTTTCCATCGTTATACCAGTGCGTTTATCATCAGTACAAACCTTTGGTTTTCCAGACTAATAATGAAGATCTTCTACTCAGCACGAAGAAAGCAAGGAGGTAGTCAATCCTTGAATGATAACGCCAAAGGAAATGCGAAAAGTGCTGGTGCATTGTTGCGCCGTTATGGAGAGCAGTCTTTGCGTGATGTAAGAGGTGGTTGTCGTCATTGTTACTTCTACTCACTCACTAGCCAGGACATTCGCAATCTACTATCGGAATGGCGCGAAGAGATTGACGCCTGCGAACGAATTTGGATCCGCGCGAGTGGATCTAATCGTAAGATCTTTATTGGTTACGACGACGCTGTAATACCGAAAGGAGATGACCGTTTGAGGACTTTTCCTTTCCCTACACGACGTCCAGTACGTTATTATATGTCCTGTTGTTGGTTAAGCTAATTCAGGACATCTCAAGACGCAATCGGAGCTTGCACGCTGCCTTCTTGAGCTCACAAGAGTGAAAGTTACACATTTCACTGAAGAGGCTCTGCGGGAACAAGATGAAGCTTATCTACAATCTCTACCAAAACCAAGGCCTGTTCCCGCCGTAGCTACACCCGAGCCTGAAAAGCCAAAGCCCGTGAAACTTACAAAAGAAGAGGAGTTGTTACGAGAAAAATGGTCTCGTCTTCTTGAGATGGTTACGAAAGGCCGTCTTGAGCCTCTAAAAGCATTCTGGGAACGTGAAGGTCCAAAATTGGGATCTATCGATGTTCGTATACCCGAATGGACTGGAGAGCGGAGAGCCACATTGCTTCAAGTCGCCGCACAATCAGGCCACGAAGACGTCGTCCACTGGTTCCTTGAGGAAGCACGTGCAGACCCTACCATTCCCGTCCCAAATCCCAAATTCGATGACCCTGATGACATTGACGATGGAGGTAACCGGTCAGACGCATCCGATACACCAAAGTCGCTACCGAAGGGTTCACGACGGACTGCATACGATTTAGCACGTTCGAAAGGCGTACGAGACGTTTTTAGGCGCTGTGCAGCTATTCATCCAGATTGGTGGGATTGGCTTGGTGCCGGGCGCGTGCCGAGTACGCTGAGCCTGCAGATGGAACAGGTACAGGAGGACAAGAAAAAAGAGAGGAGAAAGGGTTTGAAGGATAAGGTCAGGGAAAGAGAAGCCCGGGAACGAGAGAGAGGAAAAGAGCGGCCTCCTTCCCCACCAGTGCAAGAAGCACCCAAGCCTTCGATATCACAGTCCAACTCGGTGGTTAATCGGCTGGGAGGGTCTTCTGGTGCTGGTGAAGGTGTGGCAGGGTTGACATCTGAAATGCGCGCAAAGGTTGAAAGAGAACGAAGGGCAAGGGCAGCGGAAGCGCGGATGAAAGCTCTAAGTTCACGGTAGATCGTTGAGCAGCTGTCAAGCTTCAGTGTCTTACTATGCTGGTTATAAGTGCGCCCTTTAGTCATGAAATATGCGTGGAATTCATGTCATATATACAGGAGGTTCAGATCAAAGACAGCGACACCAGATAATCTCTGTTCGCGTCAAACCAATGTTCATTTAATTGCGAGCATTTCTATTCCTCGAATGACTGTTGTTCACTCATTCGAATTGAAAAACTATACGTGGATACAAGACTAATTTGATTTTACTGCTCGATAACACATGACAATGCTTCACTTATCAATCTACGGAGCCTGCTTTCGGATAATGGCTGGTCATGATGAACTCTTGATCACATTGTATATGAGATGAACTGTTGTTGAATTGAAACGGTAGTGTGAATCATGGTGAAGGGATTCTTGGCACATGGACAGGGAACGCAATCTTGGCAAGAAGTACCAGGCAAGATAGAGAGAGCTTGAAAAGGTTGAGGTTGCATGATCATTGGAACATAGATGACAGCCGAATTATTACACATTTCCTGTGGCTCATGGGAGATGAATGGCATTATTTGATCACTCGATCGAACGCCGCGCGCTTCAAGTCGCGGAAATGGATCAGATGTATACTTTAAAATGGTTGAAGGAAATCACCTGAATCCGACCATACTTCTTTCCTCCGAGAAACCGTCATTTCCTTGCTATGATTGTTGCACGCGCAATCAGCTGGAAAACAGCGTCAGACAGGATGAACACAATTCCAATTATGGAACGTACGGGTCGCATAAACACATTTGATATCTGCGACACATGAGTGGACAGGATCACCACCGCAGGGATAGGAACGATGCATAGCCGAGGGTCCTTTCTGAAAGCCTGAGGTATGTCGGCGCACAAGTCGGCGATCCGAGACCTCTGGTTCAGGTAAGAGTAGCATGCCAGCTTGTGGAAACCCGCACTGGCACATTGGAAAAAGGGCTTGTAAGTCAGTCCTGAGAGGGGAAGCCTTTTAAGCGATGCAGATTGGCCGCCACAGTAAAAAACTCCGCTTGTGCCACCATATTATGATGGAAAAAATACCGACAAAATTCCATCTACTGCGGAGAATTATTTGAAAAACAGGTGCATCAGCACAGGGATCCATGTTAGGCAAGCGGGCTTGTGGGTGGATTGATGTGGCAAATGAAGGGAAAAAACTGAAAATATCCATATGCTTCACTCTTTGACAAAATCGCGGTAAAACCACCGGCTTGAGGCGATGCAAGGACTCGTGGTCAAACCATCAGTCAACCAGAGAATCCATAGCTAAGTAAGGATGTTCACGGGGTGGCAGAAGAACGCAATCGGTCGAATTCTGACTCGAAGAATACATGAGGTGGCGATGCAAATATTTCACGGTGGCGGCACACCGTCAACAACAATCCAGAGTTTGACAGAGAAAATGTCATTCTTCTTTTTTTGAAGAAATCTCGCCGCCTCCGGGATCAATGGTAGTAAAAACACGAGGTGATGCAAATGGATGGTGGCCACGCCATGTTCTGTCGGAAACCAGAGTATGCAAGCTGGGACTTGTTGAGTAACCGAGAGTCCTGAGACAGGGAGATTTCGATTTGCATACAAGCTGGTCATTATAGACTCGAACCTGGTCACCAGACGGAGCTAGCTTCCTCTTCACCAAATTTTGGCTGGCGGGCTATCCAAGTAAAAGAGGATTCTACATCTGGGGACAAGGAAAGTGATGTGTTTGAGACGCGACGGAACTTTTCATCAGTGATATTGACAGACTCTGGCAAAGTGCGATGGTGAAGGGCAGGCGAAAAGACGACTGGGATCTAATTTTAGCACTTTGCTTGGCGAACCCTCCGAGGTCCAAATACCATCAATATTTTTTGAGGTCGATTATGTTTCGCGCTGGAGAACGACTCAACACGACGATATGTCGACGCGTATGTGCTCGATTCATACCCCCTTGCGCCCTCACTCCAACTCTGACACGTAACATAGGTCTTTCGCTTGCCCAACAGCTGGCCCTACTTGAAGAGCCTGCCCCAGTCGGTAAGCTCATCCATCCACTGCTATCGTCTTCATCAAATGGTCAGTAGATTTTGACCCAGAGGACGTCCACGCCCGCGATGTAAATGAAGAACATGGGATGAGCGTAGATCCTGCTGCTAGAGAACACTATCTGGACGTTGGGTATGCATACTAAAGTCCTGAAGACGAAAGTCCTTGAACTTCTTTATAGACCGAGTTTACTACGGAAACAGTATGACAGTGTATCTGACCTCAAATATGATGGAGTCAAGACGACAAGGAAGCAGCTTGAACACGAAAGTGATGATGATGAGAGCGATGAATCTGAAGGGATCGGGCTGGAGGAGGATGATAAATCATCAACTGTAGGTGACGGTCAGGAAGGGGACTGGGAAGAGGATGTGGAAGAAAGAGAAGAGCAGGGAGATGAGGACGAGAAACAGAGGAAAGATGGAGGAGACGAGACGGACGAGGAGGGGAATGACGAAGAGAAACAGAGGAAAGATGGGGGAGACGAGACGGACGAGGAGGGAAATGACGACGAAGAGGCTCCGATAACACTCAAAAAGAACACACTAGAGAATCGATCTGCTGAGGAGGGCGAAGATACGAAGGATATTTCTTCAGAACTTTCAAAAAAGAGAGAAGCGGATAGGAAGAAGGGGAAGGCAGTGTCACGGCAGATTGTACGTCCAGTAATCCCGCCTCTTTCCAGGAGGCTGACTTTGTTCTTTGCGGCAAAGGCCTTGTGGGATACTCTGCTGGACGCACGCATACGTTTACAAAAAGCCGTCACAGCTGCGAACAGGCTACCTCCGGTAAGTTAGTGGCCACATCTGATGTTTCCTTTTCAAATACGGTTTTAGCCTCTCGCCCTTAAAGAGCAATTGGAAATTCCCGAATGTCAGGAAGCTTTGAACAAGTTGATGAAAGAAGCCGCCGCCTTGTCGGAAGATTTATTCCAGTTACAGGAGGTGACGCAACATACTTTCCTGAATAAGAATACTGCCAACACTCTCTCCTCAGCATCTTCTTAGAACTAATGACTCTATCTCACCACCACCGCGGAAACGTCGAAAACTGGAAAGTGATGATGATACACCCATTGACTATGTCCAATGGCTCGAGGATGCAACCTCTGACGCATTTGCTATGGAGCAGATGTATGTCTATATCTTTTTTGCCAACAGCCCGATTTTGAAACAGTAACTGGCAGATATCATCCCCATCTTCTCCAGACATTAGCAAAATGGTCTGCCAAAATTCAAGCAGTTGCACCATCTGCTCTCCTACCTTCAAATAGAGGCACTTTCTCTTCAAAAAATTCACAGAATACCAAGACTGTTTTGCAACTCATCGACGAGACATTGGCGGACCACACCAAGCTCCTCGCAAGGACACAGGTTCGACGCAGCAAAGGTACTCGAATTGGGGCTCCAGAAGTTCCAGATGATGAGGTCCCTCAAGAGGATCCGAATGTCTTTGATGATACTGACTTCTACCAGCAACTGTTGAGGGATGTCATTGATTCTAAACGGAATGGGTCTGGGGGGGACGACTGGATGGCAACTCAAAAACAAAAGAAGGCAAAAAAGAAAGTTGACACAAAAGCTAGCAAAGGTCGAAAACTACGGTGTGTGTTACTTCTCCTCATATTTCCTCCATTTTGAGTGAACATGGACAGCTACGAGGTACACGAGAAACTCCAGAATTTCATGGTACCCGTGCCAGTGGTTGGCGGTTGGCACGAAGAACAGATTGACGAGCTATTTGCTTCGTTGCTGGGCAAGGGCTTTGAGGGACGAGGAGAAGAGACGGCGGATGGAGAAGGAGAACAAGATGAGATGCAATTGAATGAGGCACTGAAGGATGGATTCCGGGTATTTGGGTGATCGCCACCAGTTCGGAATAGAACCAAACATGATGATGTCTTGTTTCGAATGTCGCTGCTAGTCGAGAACGGTCATTGAGCATCACATATTCTGCTACACTCACCTGTTTAATCTTTTTGAAACGGTTGTTGTGTTCTGCAAGTGCGTCGTGCCCCACCGTCTTATCTGATCCTTTAAACAATAAAGGTCGCCCACGCTCACCACAGTCGACTTTGCTTTGACTTGACATGGATACCTTTGAAGACGAGAACCCCTTTGACCAGGATACCGATCATATCATATCTGAGACGTCCTCCTCGACGTCCAAAGTCGACCTGTCTGCCCCCTCCTCACCGTCACCCTATGCCTCACGTCAACTCACACCAAGTTCACCTCCGAGTCGTCCATTTCCATCTCCAGAAGCCCACAGGCCACCTCAAACGACCTTTAAGAGTGATTTTTGCTGCACACGCGACAGGTATCTGCATTCCGGAGATGATGTGGAGATTCTGGTTTGTCAAGATACTTGCTATCAAGCTGAAGGAGTCTGAATGCTGCCCATTAGATTACTGACGCTCAGAAAACTTCAGTTAACTCATCATCCCCGTATATCACTTATATTATCAGGACAGGGGTCAGTGATTGTCCAAGGCTTTGCTCAGGACCATTGCATTCATCCTTGACAGACCGCGCAAGCCCATCACAGATACTCCGAATTCGAGTCCTTGCGTGTACATCTTGCTAAATTATATCCCATCCTTATCATTCCGCCCATTCCGGACAAGCAGACGCTAGGAGATTATGCCGTAAAGCAGACGAAGGCAAAGGAGGATGCAGCAATGATTGCGAAGAGGAAGCGCATGCTCCAGACTTTTCTCAACAGAATTGCAAGACATCCCATTCTGTCCAATGAGCATGTCTTTCACCGATTTCTTGATGGAGAGGTTTCCTGGGTGCGTACTCGGCGTAAATGCGATAGGCCTTGAGCTGATATCCATTTAGACAGAGGTCCTCAACTCGCCACCGCTATCCCTTTTGCCAAAGAACATTCTGAAAGCCCCCTCCCATAACCCAACAGATCAGAATGCTTCTCCGGCCTACGCAGTTCTCCCTAATCCTTCTGCCGCGCATCCCTTGCGACATCCTGATCAACGGTTCGCTGATTCCGAGGTATTCACGAATAAGTTCGCGAATCATGTCAGCGGTCCCATGGAGAAAGTGACACGTCGAGTCATCAAGCGGTGGTCCGGTATGTCAATACATTTCTCCTCCAACACTTGCCGTATTACTTATATTCCCGCAGAGTATGCACAAGACCATGCAGACCTCGGTGCAGCTTTAAACGGTTTCAGTTTGAATGAACGAGACGCCTTGGCAGCGGCCGTTGAGAAGACCGGGCAGGCAGCAGATGCTACATACATGTCCACCTCTAAACATGTAAGGGCATTATCCTCGATTCTATCATGTCTCCCTAAGCGTATTCCGCTTCAGCTGCAAGAACTTGAATACCATTGGGCTGAACCACTGCACGAGTACTCTCAATTTGCGTCCATCATCAAGAAGCTGCTAGCATATCGCCGTCAGAAACACGTTCAATATGAAATGACGCAAGATGGGTTGGAAAATAAGAAAGAGCATTTGGAAGACCTCGAGAAGAGTGAACGAGAAGCTCGGCGTTTGGATGAGGCTCTTGGTCGACGTAGGACTTCTGTCAATGGTAGGCAGAGCGTGGAGGGTGAAGAGGAAACCCATGAAGGAGACGAAGCGCAAACATCACCGGTTTCGAGTCTTCCACCACACCCCGGCCCTAACCCGGCAAGGCGTCGATCGAGGGCGCCTGGCATGGGCTTTCTTAATGCTCTTAGTTACACCCTGCACGGTATGATGGACGTAGATCCAGAGACTGCACGGCGTAATAGCATCACCAAGACACGTGAAAATATCTCACAGGTGAATTTCCTTTTCTTTTACATCGTACTGCTCATTAACCGGTATTGACAGCTTGAGGACGCGCTACACCTCGCTGCGCAGGATCTCAAGTATTCTAGTTCAACGATTCAGGCAGACTTGGATCGATTCCAGCGGCAGAAAGTGGCCGACTTGCGAGAGATGGCGATTAATATGGCCCGGAGCCACCGTGACTGGTGCAAGAAGGTATGGGGTCCTTTTACCTTTACTTTTGTTGATTAACAAACTTCAACCTCCACAGAACCTCGATGCGTGGGAAGAGGCAAAGAAAGAGATCGCTAAGATACCTGATCACCCTAATCACCTTCCTACCGCCCAAGAGCCCACGGCTGAGGGTTCAGTGGCCTCTGGTCTCCGGTCAGATGTCAATACGGTCAACGGCCGGTGAAACCGATTCAGGCTCATGATTTTTTTGGCACTCCAATATATATCCTTATTAAACTGGGAACAACTTTTCATTTCTCTGCTGTTGTGATTTCTTATCTTTCCTTGAAATCCTTAAATTACTGTTCAAATGGGAACCACTGGAACTTATGCCCCTCATTTTGTGACTTTCACCCTGTCCGATGAAAGTTCCGGTAACAATGCGTGAAACAGTAGCGATATATGTGAGTCCTTACCTATCTTGATCGTACTTTGAAATCGCGATGTCACGATTCTTTATCGCAGCCATATCTGTCATCTCTTCTTAACAGTTTCTTTCTCTTCCAGGCTTGGTGTCATATTTAACCCTCTATTGTGAAGACATTGAGGCACCTATTGTTCAATATCCTTCGTCGAGGTTTCATGAAATTTAATCCAAATTACTTTGTAGCCATTACATATCTGCAAATGCTCAAGATGAATCGGTCATACCAGGAAGTCCAAACGATGGCTGCGTCAAAACGCAATCGGTTGCATTTATTGCCAAATCCAAAACTTATCGATTGAAAGGTTTGAAATCTTCAGTGCCACCGACGAAGTCGAGAAATGTTAATATCTATCTTCGTCAACAATCCGCACACATGAAACCAGTTGCTCGCTGCGACTTGATTCGTATCTCTTGATAACAGGGTCTGAGCAAGTTTTAGAGTGTGCAGCTAGAATTTCAATAGCTTTCAGAAGATAATAGACCAGCGATTGCGAGAGGGAACAACTAAGTTTTGAACTTCTACGTGTCGTGGTATCAACAAGAAAGTATCAACGAAAGCTTGAGGTTTCTGTGGCTTTTTTAGATCACTGATCATTCTCTTTGAGATACAACAGAATCAGTACTGGTAGTTGTATAAAGCACCTTTGTTCTGAGTACTATATCTGTTTCCCCTGATTCCAGAGGACAAGAGGTAGTAATGTGTTGTGCTGCAACTGACATGATCGTTGAGAACAAATACAAAGGACAACGTGGCCAATTTAAACCTTAACGTTTAACGTTTAAAAAGACGCGGTCTGACAGACTTTGACTCGAGCTTATCGTTATAATTCCGACTTTTGAACACAATCTAGTGCTGGCGATACCACCATCATAACTTCCTTATGTCAACCTCTGAACCCTGGTTAGATGAACAGGTCGTCCTTATCTTATGTGGTCTTGTTGGGTCTGGCAAGGTGTGCCATCCTTGCAATCACTTTGTAGGCGCTGCCCTTAACGTAGTCACCCTGCAGTCGACCTTTGCGACCCAGCTTCAGGAGCATTATCCCAAGTTTCACAGGTGTAATCAGGATGAACTAGGCGATAGACGACAAGTCGAGCAGCTTGCTCGAGATTGTTTGGCTCAAGGCCTCTCCGTATGTATCGATCGCACAAATTTCGATGCTGCGTGAGTCATTCAATCCTTCTATTGTTTCCCCTCGTTCACACGTTGTAATTCTTGAAATCAATGTGATTTCTCAGACAAAGGTTCCATTGGATTCAGATCGCTCGTGAATTTCCCGGAACGTCGATATGGGTTATTGTTTTCGATACCCCATATGAGGTAAATTGACTGTATTCGACAAATATGCAGTTCTGATTATTGTTCTACAAAGGTTTGTGCAGAACGATTGCGAACAAGTGAGTCTCAAACCTGTTCTGGTTTCGGAAGTACTGGATTTATCTTCGCGCTTCGAAGGGACATCACATCCTACAATAAAGGACGCCGAACATGGGTTGTATGTTCTATCTCGATTTGCCGCACAGTTTAAGCATCCCAGCGCTCATGAGGGATTCCATCATATCATCTATCTGAAACCCAAGGATACAACCTTGGTATATACTCCATCCGATATTGCTGCCATTTTCCGCAAAATTCATGATTCTTCTCCCGTCAGTTCCACCAACTCTATTGAATCTTAGTCGTTATACTTCTCAGTCATTTCCAGGCCAGCAATTCCGTGGTGGGGGGCATTATCCTCGCAGCCATCCTAGCACCAGTCACCAAAATGCTTCTATTAGGCGCAGTTTCTTACCTCTGGTATCAATGAACTGTCACCAGAGTCGGAGGCATCCTAATGAGAGTGCAGTCCTACGTGATGTAGGACGCGCTGGGAGAAGCTTCGGCCATCGTGGCCATCGTGGCCATGGCACATCTCACAGTAGTTCGAAGACTGCAGGTCAAGCAAATGTCAGAGAGTGTTCTTAGAATCTAAGTCTGCGATTGCACGCCCATGGCTTTTTCGAAGGTACAAAGCTTCTGACGCACTTCTACCATGTATAGTATCTACTGATTTGTCGACACCACGCCACTGCTTCGTCGCCGCATAAGCCTTGTGAAAAGCGCTGGATAAACTGAGCTAATGATCTTCTCCCGAGATGAATGTGATGATGGGGGAAGTAGAGGGTAAGTTTCGGGCTTAAGCGTTCGAAGACATTCAATAAGGAGGCACGTCCTCCAACCTGAACCATCAAAAGTCCATAGGCAGCATGTGGACCAAAACTCTGGTTCTAAGCCGAAGAATCCGATTTTTTGGCATCTTCGGCAGCTTTCAGGCGTTGACCCAAAATCTTGGCGCTGACCTATTCAAGTGAATGTTACTTCGAAGCACGTGAGGCCCAACGTAGAACAGCTGACATTACGGATGTGAACGGCAGCACGTTCGACGCCAAACTCCTTGCTACGCTTATACTGTATCAAAGCATCCTCAAGTTGACCGGCTGACATATAATAACAATTAGAAACAATGGCGACAACGATAGACAAGAGAGCTGACTGGCTTCAAGGACAGCAGCCAGATTGAATGCAATCTCAGGGTCTTCCGGTGAGAGCGAGGATGCAATGCTGGGAATTGGATTTATCAGAGTTCAACGAAGCAAACGTGGGGAAAACAAGACGTGACGGACTGTAAATGGTGTAACGCAAGGTCTGGTCTCGAAACTTATTGTCATACAAGTAACACACTAGGTCAAGTGGCTTTCGATCATGAGATGCGTAAAATACCTGGGGAAATTATGTATGCGCTGGCAAGGTCTACACCGTGTCTTAGATGGTTAGTCTGTGAATCAGTCACGGTCACGTACTTGTGTGGGCATCTGCACTAGAAGGCTGAAGAGCAATGGATTCCTTCCAAGCTTCTATAGCTTCGTCATATTCCTCTGTGTCAAGAAAACAAACGTTGGCATGCAACGGTGCAAGTTCATTCCGTCAAACGACATACTGAGATGATAGTGCGTCACCCCGAGGTTAAACAAGGAACTGGCATTGCGATCGATTTCTGCACTTCTCTGATAGAGCAATTTGGCACCCTGAACATCACCCTCTTCTAATTTTGCTGTCCCTAGTTCAAGACAATGCAAAGCTTCTGCTTCTGCGGGATCGGATGCGGTCGAATGTGGAGTTACAGAAGTCGCCCATCCTGTCATGATATTTGACATCAGTTCAGAATGTTGAAATGGGAAAAAGTTTACGTCGTGCAGTGGGAATCCAAGATGGACCCAACGATCTGGGGATAAGTATTTTAGGATAGCCAAAGAAAGTCGAAAGTGTTCTCCTGTAAACAGATTGTCGTTTATAGACAGCACCCAAGTAAGGATCAGAACAAAGCAATCTCCTTGTGACTTGTATGAAAGACGGAAGAGACATTTTTACCGTCGTAGTCAGTGGTAGTCGCTTTTGAACGTTCTGAGCCACTTGGCCATACTGAATTATATCACGTGATTATGCTAGTCAAAAAAATTCTGTGAGCTCACTGCCTTCACCGTCTTCGTCACATTCAGTCATGTCATCCTCTATAGACTCCGGTTCTTCCTCTGCTAATCCTTCTGATTACTTGCGTACAGCAAACTTTTCTCGATCTGAAGGTGCTGCTACATCGTCAGGAGATGCCGTGACTGCCTCAGACTTCCTCATGGCTGCTTATGACCCTTCAAAACTCCACCCGCTAGCAGACTTGGGTGACAAACTAGACTATCTGCTACTTGAGGACGACAAGAAAAACGAAATCCCTGGGTCTGGCACGGCAATTCCTTCGCGGGGTTGGAGCGACGATCTTTGTTATGGAACCGGGACCATGTATCTAAGTGGTGAGTGCTAGATCTCTTTCAAATTACTCGATTAGCAGTGTCGCGCTCGCTTCACTCGGATATATCACCTCTTTTCCCAACTTATCTGCCAGTCCATCTTTAGTTCTGACTTTATTGTCTTACGCCATCACATGTTCACTCTTGAAAATTTCTCTAGGTCTGGCCCTTGGTGGTGCATGGGGAGTTCGCGAAGGTGCCCGACGGCCACTTGCTGTGTCAAATGCCAGACTACGGATTAACAGTATCCTGAATTCTGTTACCCGAAGGGGGACCTTTATCGGTAATTCGGCTGGTGTCGTTGGTAAGCCCCTCACCACGTTTTCCGTTCGCTTCCTGATCTGTTTTCAGCCCTCTTGTACAATGGTGTTAATTCATCTATTGATGCCTTTCGGGGGAAGCACGACACTCTCGGCAGTATAGGAGCTGGTGCAGTGACAGGTGCTCTGTTTAAATCGACCGGTATGTTTTACATACAAGTGTCTATTCTTGTTCTGATTCCTTGTGAGTACAGCCGGAGTTAAACCCGCGTTCGCAGCCGCGGTGTTCATGTCAGGGATGGCCGGAATCTGGAGTTACGTGAAAAAGAGTGTTTGATCTGTGCTATTGTAATTTATAACCTAATCTGCTCTTAATCTGGCTTTTTCTTCCTGTCCAATCTACGGCTCCATCTCAAGAAATTTTAGTGCCATCGAACCTTGTCATTGCCAACGAAGAATCCCAAATCCACCAGTTTGGCGCGGAGTTGATCTGACATATGTCCACAGATGTGGTTGATGCCTGCCTCGCTGATATTCCTTGATATTGGATTGTACGCCCCTAACACGAAGACTATAAATGACTTCTGCATCCTATCATTGTTTCGCTATCACACCCCGGACCAGCCAAGGTGAAAGGACTTTTTTGAACGCCCAGTCCACTGATTGCCTGACCTCATGGGTGTTGTCGATCCTCTAAGTCTCAGTCCTCTAGGAGATCCATATTACACCAGATTGAATGCTTTCAAAGCTTACTTTTGGCAATGTCCAACACTTGTGTCTTGGCTTCCAGGATCAGATGGATTGCTAAGCCGGCGGTGCAAATGGAATAACTCAAATGATATCCCCAGTCCAGTGACGGTGCGTGTCTCCTCCTCGCAATTCATATGATCTTGACTTCAAATAAAACCAGCTGCGACTTGAGGTTGTCCAGGTACCTGTTCGTCTCACAATGTCAGGTATGAACCTATCGTTTGTCAATGCATTGTGAATCGGCGCCTTGACAGCATAGGAAAGCACACAACCTGTGCATTACTCCAGCTTACCTAGGTGTTTACGCTGCCAGCAGTGATCCAACTTCACCACCATCCTTAATCCCTTCATTTTTATCATCCTCCGGATGGTCGTCTTCAAGCAACACGCCAGAGTCCAGCCAATATTCTTCGATGACCGAATCGCCATATACAGTTCATTTTCGGCATCAACCTCGCATCCAGGTCTCTTCCCTACTGGCAGATCCATTTTCCAGGTAATCGGGTTGAAAACTCTCTGCTTTTCTAAAAATCTATCAAACATAGATTGAACGTTTCATTAAGGACTTACCATCTAGAAGTTATTCAACACCCAGAGAGGACGGCAGAATTTGGGCACAATTATCTTTCGCGGCTTCCCTTGACCCCACCTATCGTTGTGCGCCTTACGGTCCGGGATTCCTCTGGGAACTCCGTCGTCCCGTAAGTATATAGTCGTCTCTAAATGGACTTCTGACTAAAAATATGGCCGAATGGAACAGTGAAGCGGAACTCCCGTTTCTTATCGCACACCTGTCCTTGTTCAGCGAAGACGGATTGACCAGCTTGGACATGGGCTCTTCAATCGGTAGCCCTCCGCCACTGCTGTACGGAAACCTAGTGTCCTCTATCGATCAGCTAGAGGATCTGCAAGGAAACATGGGTTTATTTTTCATTTTCCCCGATGTCAGTATACGATGGCAGGGTAAATTTCAGTTGGGTATCACTGTGACAAAGATATCCAGGTAAGCCACGCGAGCGTCATAATTGTAACAGATCTAGACCAGTTCTTGAATTTACTTCTTCAAAGGACCGATTCTTTCGGTGGCATGGGGGTTTCCGATCACGGTATCATCCTCGCTGAGACCCGCACGCGACCTTTTGATGTTCTTCCCTATGCTCAGTACACTGCGGTCCGTGAGTAATCGGCTTCCTTGTGGAGCTCACGGTTAATTCTTGTTGTCCGTATAGCGCGTACACGTCTGACTACTTCTTTCATTCGACAAGGCGCCAGAATGCTGACGTTCATGTCTCAAGATATCTAATTATCCTTGTTTCTTTCGTTCTATCAATCGGGCTCAGATATGATCGCTTTCCATGTCATCCGTGATTGCAAGATATATGTATATATCAATTCTTTATTAAATGCACGAGACGCCTGGCGTCTATGTTGCGCGATAGTCCGGACAGAGCGCTACGTCCACAAAGGCCGCGGATTTCCACCCCCCACATATGCGGGGAGTGAGTTGGTCAAAGCTTTCCAACGTCGTTTTGACCGCTCCCCGGTAACCCTGAGGTTGTTCGTGGCTCGTGGAATCGGCGAGATGCTTTCAACGGATACCTATAGCGATATACGTTCAAAAATCACTGCTTATGAATGATTGAGTTGTTGACAGTCGATGAATACAATACCAACGCTACCAGTTTGCCTCCATCGTACGAATTCCAGATTGTGGCGTCGTGCTAAAGTTTTTGGATTCAGGATGTTAGGTCGAAGTTATTGCATGTATCCTTCAATATGTATGATTATCCATGTGCTACCTACCTAGCTCACATTGATAACTCCTGAGGATATCAACAGCTGAACTCCCCGGCGCCTCATGTACCACGGGCGGCGCGTGGGAGATGAAACCTATTTATGTTTTGATGCCGGACTTCCGAGGTAAATGGGCGTAAATAACAACGTTGTTGTCGTTGTCCCACACAACTTGCATCTCACTTTTCTTTCTGTTCGACCATGAGTGCTAGTGACTATTACGGAGACAAGCAGAACAATTACGCTCCCCCACAAGGTCCACCTCCTGGCCAAGGCTACTATCCACCACAGGGTGAGCCCGTTTTCATGCTACAACAGTCATGACTGCCGAGGAGGAGGGTATTGTACTGTCGGGTTCGAGTCTTTGCTTTCGTTAGGCGAGAAACGAGGTCTATCGTGGAAGATATATAGGGGTTGAGTAGAATGCCACTACTTTCGCCCAAGGCTAATGCAACTCGATCTTGCCTTTCTACGCTCTTATTGTTTAGCCCTCGTCAAACGTCTAATCACAATTATTTTTGCTTGTAGGTCCTCCTCCAGGACAGGGTGGTTACTACCCGCAGGTACGTGTCATTTCCGCCATTTGAGTCCCATTCCGGTCTCATTCCTCCTTTTACCTCAGCAACCTCAACCTTCCTACCAACAAGGATACCCTCAGTACGGACAGCCAGGTTATCCTCAACAAGGATACCAACCCAATCCTGCCCCACAGACTGTTTATGTGTGAGTAGCGACGTGGGTGTTCACATACGCTTCTCGACTCATAGTTCTCGAAGCCAACAACCCCCTGACAAGGGTGGAAGTAGTACTGGTTGCATGGCCTGCTTGGCCGGTATTTGTTTGTGCTGCTGTGCTGAAGGTTTGTGGTTTGATTTGTGTCCTTGACGACCGCCACTGATGTTGACCAGAACTCTGCGAGTGCCTACTTTGAGCTCTGAAAGGAATCATATTACATTTTAGGGACATTCCTTTGACGGTTATATCATGTATTTCCAGAAAATACTTTTATCCTATCTTGTGCTTTGTACACTATCCACTAAGTGCTGAATTCCTCTTGTCTGATATGTGATCGGAGATTACGGGCACTGTGATTGGCTGGGATGAGTCTCCGGTTCACCCCGTCGAGCAAGTCACGCGTGACCTGCACGAAATCGTTCCTTCTCTCGAAAAACCTGCCACACAAAATGCTGTCGAGGCTGTCTGCGGGAGCCTTGAAGAAGGCGGCCAATGTCGGAGCATCGCGCTCCACGACTGTCTTCTCTGCAGCGCGTTCGACACCCGTTGGTTCATCGTTGCACGTCAAAGTCCGCAGGTTCTAACATCAGTCTAGGTTCGCTTTGCTTCGACTCATTCTACTTCCTCTGCTGGATTTGAGGTCAATGCGTTGCATTCAGCTTCTTAAGGCCTGCCTCTGACTGCTTTTGTTTATAGGCCGTCCTTAATTCTCGTGCTACGCTTGCCTCCGTCGGATTGTTCACTGCAGGCACAATAGCATGGTACACTCATCTCTATGGGTCTCTTCCCTTCCTGGGTGAAGTGCACGCTGGACATCTTGCTGACGAAGGTCTTCACCCTGCTGCATACCCCTGGTCGCACAAAGGACCCTTTGACACGTTCGACCATGCAAGGTTCGTCTCATTCCGAGCGATCTGGATCATCATTGACTATTCATTAGTATCCGACGCGGATACCAAGTCTACCGCGAAGTCTGCGCCGCCTGCCACTCTCTCAACCGCATTGCTTGGCGTAATTTGGTCGGTGTCTCCCATACCGTTGATGAAGTGAAAGCCATGGCCGAGGAGGTTGAATATACCGACGGCCCCAACGGCGAGGGTGAAATGTTCCAGCGTCCAGGTAAACTTGCGGACTACATGCCAGCCCCATACCCCAATGAGGAGGCTGCCCGTGCCGGTAATGCTGGTGCACTCCCTCCTGATTTGAGCTTGATTGTCAAGGCCCGTCATGGTGGCGCCGTGAGTTTTCCAGACGTTCATTCTCAGTCGTAATATTCATTTGGCTCTTAGGACTACATCTTTTCTCTTTTGACTGGTTACATAGACCCTCCTGCTGGTGTTGAAATTCGTGAGGGTATGAACTACAATCCATATTTCCCCGGTGGTGCTATCTCCATGGCGCGTGTTCTCTTCGATGGCCTTGTAGAGTACGAAGATGGTATGATCTCTTGACGTGCAAAGAAGCTTCGATCATCGACACTATGACCCTTGCAGGTACCCCTGCGACGACATCGCAGATGGCGAAGGACGTTACCACCTTCCTCAGCTGGGCTGCAGAGCCTGAGCATGACGAGAGGAAAAAATACGGAATCAAAGCCGTCATCATCTTCTCTGCGCTGACATTGCTCAGTCTCTACGTCAAACGCTTCAAGTGGACCGCTATCAAGAACAGGAAGATTCGTCAGTGTCTTTGCTTCTTTTGTTTGCCTTTACTGAAAACTTCCTCTCAGAATACAAGCCTCCTGTAGACAAAACTCACTAGAAATTGATAAATCTGCCGTAATGCATATTAGAGTTTTAGTCATGGATTGTTGACGTGTGCTCCAAGTCTGTGTCATGGTAAGTCATCTAGGTGGATGAAATACAACGAGAATGCAAAGCCAGAAAGATGAAAACCTGATGCTTGACGCAAAATTTCGAACGGATCTGAGGCAATTCGCAGGGATCCCTCGTGGCCAGCGAATCAGGATTTTCATATAACCGATTCTCTCACGTCTGCTTGTAAGTATACCGGGATTCGGAGCCGAACAAAAGCATCTTGTTTTGTTCTGTTTGATTGGCTTTACTCTTGCCCGGCAACGAGCGACACCCCCAATCTTGCTCTATACCCTCGAGTTACACTTTTCTGCTCACCCTATTCTCCTAGTACAACATATGTCTTCTGATTCATGGCCACCGAAATTGAAGTAAGCACCTCGACAAACTTTAGGTAACGTCTGCTTATTGTTGATCTCAGGGACTGGGTCGCAAAATGCCTTGGCCAAATGACTGATAGCAACAGGATGGAAGCTCAGGCAGAACTCAGACAGGTAATTGCTGATGCTTTCGCTCTTCATACTCTTTGGACGACCGATTGGGATGGGGTGCAACTCAAGAGGTCAAGAGTTTTCCACTCTACCTTCAATTTTGCCTCACTTGTTACCAGTCTGTTGCCAAAACCTCTTCCTGTCTTCAACAACAGCCTCAAGCGTAAGACGTAAGCTATCTGTAATAGTTTATTTGGGAGTTCCGGCTTATTTTTTGCAGCAATGATTCGCCTATTTCAAACAAAAAGGCGAAAAAGAACTCCCTCAAAAACACAAGCGCTCCTCCAACTTTTGATCCCAATGATCAGGCTGCTCTCAATCTTCGAGCGCAGCGATTCCAACGCGAGCATGAACTCGAGCGGACAAAACATTTGCGCAACAATGGGCAAAGTTCTCTCAAGGTCAATCACAATACGACGCATCTTTTCAGGGATATGTCATTATCACGTAGCGGTTCACCGTTTGGAGTTGGTGTGGATGAGCCCGAGGCTGACCCAGTACGTTGTTCTATTTATCTCATCTCTGTGGCTGAGCAGGTTTGCTCCTCAGAATGTGATTGATTGGGATCATTTTACGATAGTTGGAACCTCGCAAGAATTATTCAAAGATTATCTGCGATTGACCACAGTCAGTTCATAACATTCGTTCCTTTTACACCCAACATCTGTGTCCACTACAGGAACCGAAACCAGAGCAAATACGCCCGTACGCTGTCTTACAAAAGACTCTCTTAGAGCTGAAGAAGCGTTGGCGGGAAAAGTGCAGTTATAACTGGATATGTAGTCAATTCAAAAGTTTGCGGCAAGATCTCACTGTGCGTCATTACTGTTCATAGGCCGTATACCCCTGTCACCAGGCTTTCTATCACTAGGTTCAGCGGATCAAGAATGATTTCACTGTACAAGTATATGAGATACATGCTCGTATGGCTCTTGAGAGCGTGCGTTATCTCATATATTGATGCGCTATTTTGTGCCAATCTCTCATAACAGGGCGACATGGTTGAATATAATCAATGTCAAGCAACTCTCAAGACGCTATACGAGCTCGGAATACAAGGAAAAGTAGAAGAATTTACGGCATACCGTATCTTGATGCTCCTGCACGGACGGAACAGGAGTGGTATGTGATATACTCGAGATGTCGGGAAACCTGACTCAATTAACTCTTTCCAGAATTGAATCTTTTCGTAGGTCAGCTAACCCCTAGACAGAAAGCAGATTCTGCAGTTCGCCATGCCCTTGCAGTGCAGCGAGCGCAAGCGATGGGAAATTATCATTCTTTGTTCGACTTGTATCTGACAGCCCCTAACATGGGTGCATATATCATGGATCATTTCATTGACCGAGAACGAATTAGAGCACTCATGGTGATCACCAAAGCGTGCGTCCTGTATTAGTCACCCTTTTTCATGTTAACCGAGTCTCTGTTTCTGTCTAGTTATAAGACAATATCACTACCGTTCCTCACCGAGGAGCTTGCATTTGACTCGCTCGATGCAGCACGTCAGTTTTTGGTGGATCACTCGGCAGCTTGCTTTACCAACCCTCGGGAACCCGATGGCAAGAAGACTTTAGATTGCAAACCGGCCTTCCCTCAGCTCAGTCGGATTTTTGAGGAGAAATATCGCAAGGTTATCATCAAGGGAGCGATATAATTGGTCTCATGGTTCATCGTTCGACAATGTTTTACCTTTCCTTCATCTTCCCTCACTTCTTCGTTTTCACACCTCCCTCGCCTCGGGACACTTGGCGTCTACCACCAGGACAAGATTCCTTCGCTCGGCATTCTAGACCGACTTAATTTCCAGGATCAGCTAATATCGTTGCAGGTTGCCTGCAAATCTATCTTTTGCATTTTAGGCCAGACAATGTCTGTTTTCTTGTGTCTCTCAAGCAACCTTAAGGATTTGTATTGGCTCAGGCAGTATGATTTTGCGTGGAGCGGCATGACGTACAGTGTAGATCTCATAGTTTGTACTATAAGAATGCTGAATATCAAGTTTTTCATATTTTTAATCACGCATCCGTGCAGGGATGAACCTTCTTAGCGTCACTTCCCTTACTGAGTAGTGTTCTAAGCAAGCAGGAGAATCTAAGATACTAATTGGTAGACGTGACCGTGCCGGAATTGTCACGTAGACCAGGATAAGTGTCTGGATAGTAGGTGAGTTATGTCAGGACCAGCGGGAATGATTGAAAGTGAACCTTTTGCACTTGAGAATTGACTCGGTTGATTGTGCTGAGCCAAGACCATGCGAACGGAGTGGCGTTTTGTAATTGAAGAGACGAGGCTTTTTGGTCTTCAACGTCTTCGTACACGGGACAGACGACCATGGCGAATCTGTGTACTGAGTCAGATAGAAGTGAAGTAAGGATGTAGAGAACAACGCACTCTGCGTGGGCGAAAACGGGACCACGTTTGTACAGAAGGTAATCGACGCAAAATTTGATTCCACCTTTCACAACCCAGCCAAGAGAACGGTAGTGGTGATAAACAACATAATTTATGAGGAATGGATTATCGAACTGTAGCGGTGGCACTGGATTCGTGGGTATTGACGGTGGTAGATGAGCTATTTGAAATGCATTCCACAAGTGTTGTAGGGTCATTGCTTCGCCCTAGGTAGTTTTATTCAAGAAGCGAGGTCATAAACCAAAGCAACACTGACGTACTGTATGCGGATCCAGTATTGTGAGGCAGTCGAGACCCCAGGAAAGAAAGAAAGCTTCTTGTAGAGTAAGCTGAAGATGTTCTACGTCCACCAACGGCTCCAGTTCTGCAGGTTCTATATCCTCTTCCGACAACGGTGTAGCTGGTGTTTCAGTAAGCGATGAGGATGGTCGCCATGTCGCAGCAGATGGGATGCCAGGTCCAGAAAGTGCGGGTTTGATGACACGTCCTTCCGCCTCAAAGATCGCTTCTGCTTCAGCAGCTACCGCCGCTATTGCTGCTGCACGGTCAAGTTTGAATTGTCGCCGTTCAGCCCGACGTTTTGCAGTCACCTCTTCAGACGTCATTTCTGCGCACCATGATTAAAAGACGCGCATAGCCATGGATAGGTTGGTCACACACGTTTACCGCCCGCCTTTCTAATGTTGATCTGTCGAGCTAGCCAGCTAGGTTCACTTCGCGACAAGTCACCCTTCCCGAAGAAGCCTCTCCGCCACAGCAACATCGTGTCCTTTTCATTTGTGATCCAGACTGAGCGAGTTGTTGGATCAAAAATTCCTTCGCAATGGGGATTCACGACTTGAGTTAAAGAGAGACCGAGGAGACCCAAGACTGATCGCAGTCGGCTTGGTGGAGGCTCGACAAATAATAATGGCAATGGGAAAGCATAAATCCGATTATTTTCGTTTTTCCTTGCGCCACCCTTCGAAGGTCCTTTTCCACGACCAGAGGGTGTAATCATGGACATTTCAGAGGAGACAGGAGAAAGAGAACTCGTCGATCATTCGAAAATACAACCAAATACATACATCGAGAAGTAGTAGTTGCAGGACATAGAACCATGCAGAAACAACAGAATAAACAGAATAACTTTGATCATGACACATTTTCAAGGCTTCGAGTCAAATCATCATCCAACTTCTGTGTGAAATTTCTCCTCGAGTGGGAAGTAGCCGAGACAACCCAAGGACTTGTTAAACTCAAATGTCCCAATCCCAAGCGGTCCTTATGACAGTACTTCCCTTTGACATTTAGTTTACAAAGCCTACGAAGTACTTTGACGCTTTGGGTTTACTAATATCAAGGTAAAAAGTAGATTTTGCTTTCAACTTTGGCGCCGAGGCGGATGATGTCGAAAAACATATATTTAATACGGCGTTCTTATAATAAAATCATGAAAATATACCTGCACGTCGTGCAATCCCTGATGACAACACGGAGCAGTAGCGTGATTGAGTTTTGAACTAGATCGGTATTATCCACTCCAGATCTACGGATGATGAACATTGAACCCGCCGAGAAAGTGAAAAAGGAACGCATGACCTCGTAAGCCAGAGAACGTTAACACGATTCTCTCGTGAAGTTCCTATCCGTCATCAAAAAAAGTACGCGACAATTGTTGTCTTCTCTCGTATTCGTTGAGGTTGCATAACTGGGATTATCCTATAGAGAATACAAGGAGCATTGGTTCGGCGGGCGCTTCGAGGCCTGGGTACTAGGATTTCGCGATAACAGTTGTAGGTTTCAAGGTAAACAGTGTCGTTAGAGACGAAGTGGCTTTCGATCTCGACCTGTCCGCGGTCAGTATCCTAGAGTCTGAGGTATTTATCTTGCATATCTTGATGACCATTTCGGTATACCCAGCGCCAACACCTTGAGCGACTGACCGACGTGGATATTAAGAGTCGATAACAAAGTCCCATGAAGGGTGTCGCAGTATGAGTACGTCGGATGTCGAGCATCACTTGAATGGAGGTCAAGAGACAAGACAGTTTATAAAGCTCTGTGTCAATCAGTGCGTTGAGTATACAACAATGATCAGGCAAGTTCGCCCCTAGTATGCCCGCCAGTAGTCAGGTAAGCATGTCATAAAATCCATAGTAGTCCAGAAAGATCGATTGCCTCACAGGACAGCAAAATCTCCGTCAAAGGCTAGGTATCGCTTTCCTGATCTCCAAGACTATGAAACGTAGAACCATTTCATTTACCAAGACGTTGCTTGATCTAGAAGAGTGTGGTCAGGCCAGTCAGGCATGAGCTTCTCGATCTTCTGAGTGAATCCCGCTTTGCAAGCAGACATAGTTCACAGAGGAATCTCTGCGATGTGTACTGAGCACGAACAGGGAGAGGTGCGCAGAAAGTAATTCAAAACCCCAACAACATCATCCCCGTCCTGTTCCAGGCGCAACAATGATAACAACGCGGCATACACGCAAGGAGCTGATTGATCCATCATTATTCAAATTCTCAACAGCTTTTATATATTCCAGCCGAAGAAGATGATGTCGGCGCCTGTTCTGAACCAAGGAGTCTTACGTTCATGATATTGGTAACTGGATTGGCAGAAGAGAAGAAGGCCGTACAGTAACGACGCAAGTTCAACATAGTGGTCACAGTCCAGCTTGCAGGTATTTATCACAAACGCGTCCAGCTGCATTCGTGGCACGTGCCGGCGATCCTGTCGCGTTCACCGTCTTTGCTTTAGCTCTCATCACTTTCCAAAAATGTCTGACAAACGAAGGGCTGAACTGGAGGCGAAGCGGCAAAAGCTCGCTGAGCTCCGCAAGGCCCGTGCTGACAGAATGAAAGCAGACACTGAGAGGCGGACAACAGAGGCACGCATTTAATGTCATATCTTAGTCCATTTTCATCTCATGATATGTCATGCTAGGTTGCAGGACCGACTCCTGTGCGCAGAGATCTTGACGATCTCGTCAACTCTCTAGTGGGTAGTCCTTCGCGTGGTTCTCGCGAGAGTGGGGATCGTTCGCCTTCAATACCCGGGACGCCGTCTATAGGGAATATTGCTGGACTTTCTGGTCCATCTGCTCTTTCAATGTCCGGATCAGGACGTGCAAGCCGACAGAGCGATTTCTCGACTAGTATTGGTCCGACACCGAACCAGCCTAGTAGTTCAACAGATCATGTCATCGAGCGGTGAGTTTCGTGATGTATCTGAAGTAGACGCGAATTAATCCAAGTAACGACTCAGCGTATTGACACCCCGAATATATAGTGACTTAATAGATGTGGAGCAGGAGTTATTCGTTTTGCCGCGAAAGGTTCTGTTCTTCAAACAAAATGCAACCAGTGTCAGACTTATCATATGTCGTAGGAACGCGTCAGCTATAATAAAGAAGTACAGACCACTGTGATTGAAACTGATGATCGTCCGGACGACTACGAAGAAAACCTCAGACAACGAATACTGAGAGACCACGACATAGAGAAGGAACGTCTTGCGCGTGAGAAGGAATTTGAAGAGGAAAGCGTGAAGTTAGACCTTGAAATCGAGCAAGAAATTCGAGGCAAGCTACATATCATATTTTTATTTCAATAACGTTTATTTATCTTCACCCCAGAGCTATCTGAGGAAGAACGGGCTGGTATTCTTACAGCACCTGAATTCCTCGATTTCGTGGAACAATCGTCGAAGATCGTGCAACGAGCTCTAAACGACGGTTACGACTATATCAGAGATTACACCGTAGGAGCAGAGTCAGGAGAGTATGTATCTGTCTCGTTTGGTTCTGCCAATGGGATACCACGCTAATGTTGGAAGTTAGGGATGACTCAGAAGGGCGTATCAAGCGTATTTGTGAGTTTTACGACGAGCGCTACGGGAAGAATCGATCAATAACAGATGTTGACTGGTCACCAAAAGTAGGAGAAATCATTAAACAAATGTATACTTCGGATCTGACGGTGTCTCCAAGTATCCTGAACTAAGCATAGCCTCCTATAATAAAAATCCAGCAGCACTGAATGAACCAGACGGTATCGTTGCTGTATGGAATCTACACATGCTCGAGCGGCCAGAATTCATCTTTCATTCACAAGTACGTGGTCATTTGTCTTTTACTCGACGTTATGGAGTTTGACCCATATCACGCAGTCCGACGTGCTCTCTGTCACCTTCTCACCATTTCATTCTAATCTCATCTTTGGTGGCACGTACTCAGGACAGATCCTCCTCTGGGACACCCGTTCCAAACATCTCCCTGTGTTGAAGACACCGTTATCTGCCGCTGGACACACGCATCCTGTATATGCCATGCAGATGGTCGGCACACAGAATGCTCATAATCTGATCACAAGCAGCACGGATGGCACAGTATGTAGTTGGCTGGTAGATATGCTCGCTCAACCTCAGGTGCTCCACTTCTCTCTTTGCTTGACGCTTGTTAATTTTGCTGTGATTAGGAAACCCTTGAACTCATTCATACAGGCCATAACAAGACGGGAGAAGTAGCAATTACCACTCTTGACTTTCCGGACAATGAAACCACCACGTTCTGGGTTGGAACAGAGGAAGGAACCGTATATCAGGCCAACCGGCATGATCGTGCTGGTGCCAAGGCCGGCCTCAACCAATACGACGTATATAAAGGCCACTCCGGCCCTGTTATGAGTCTCCATTTCCACCCGCTTATTGGACCCGTGGACTTCTCAGATCTTTTCCTTACGAGTTCTGTTGACTGGACGGTCAAGCTATGGCGAGCAAAGTCACTTGCAAAACCTTCCACGACGCCACATGCGATCTCTCCTTTGTACTCATTTGATGAAGCAGACGACTATGTGTACGATGTCAAATGGCATCCAGCCCATCCTGCGGTGTTTGGTACCGCCGATGGATCAGGACGCTTTGATCTCTGGAATCTGAATACAGACACTGAGGTACGTATTGGAAGTTCACTTTGTACGGGAATTTTATAGTTGAGTAGGTGCCTGTCGCGTCAACGAACGTGGGCTCCGGACGGGCAATCAACAAGCTTCAATGGGATCGGAAAGACGGGCGACGAGCTGCCCTCGGCGGGAGTGATGGTCATTTATACATATATGACATTGGAGACATGGCGCTTCCCAGAGAATCAGAGTGGACGGATTTGCAGAAGACTCTTGCTGGGATTGTTGGAGGCGGCCAGACCACCGGAGTGGCGGAATCAGCGCCAGGTCGATGAACGTATTAGTACTAATTCATATACCTGACTTTTCTGACGTATCTGATACCAATGAAGCCATTTTGTGGGTCACATATGAGGACGACTGATCTCAAAGTAAAAAAGTCGATCAGTGCTATGGTGATCGAGGACCCTTCCGGTCGTCGTCGCATCAAAAAATATTTAATCAGCTCTTATGAACACTTTTTCTTAGCGCCGCCGATTTCCTTTACTTCCATACCCCGTTTCTATCTCTGTAGACTCTCTAGAACCGATGCAGCGGGCTCTGCTAATAGACGAAATAATCCGGCACATCTTTGGCTTCTCCGCAGAGAATGGACTGGACACACTCAATTCACTCGCTAGATGTTGTAGAACATGGGAGGACCCTGCTCTGGACTACTTGTGGACACGACTCTCCTCTATTGCGCCTCTGTTACAGTTGATCCCTGGTGTTGAGCTTGTTAATGGGATGTATGTAAGTGTTACTCTATGTCTTTGAATGAAGCAATAAAATTTCAATGTCGTTTCAGGTCTTTGAAGCATTGCATCCTACTCCAGACTTGACACGATTCTACTTTTATGCTCCCCGGGTCAAGCACATCTCTCATCAGAGAAGATTTCAGGTGGACCCCGCAGTCCTATTCATCTTGAAGGCCAAACACCTGTCTTCATCTGTGATGCTTCCCTCTCTACGGTCCGCGAAGCTGTCGGCTACCAATTGCAACGAAATCCAGGCGTGCCTAAGTGTATCAGGTACCCTAAGCAAGCTGGACATTGACCTGGGTTTCAAAAGCAGGGGTTCAAATGAGCATATTGTTCAGTACCTTCAGGATGTTGTCAAGACCGCTCATAGCCTTCAGCATCTAAGCATTCGTGGGACTCTTACAGAGTCTCTCATGCGTTCTGTATCTTCGATGTCCAACCTTCATACCCTCTCCCTTCGCTTGGGTTCCTCCTTGACACCGGCTGCCCTACTCGCCATTTTGAGCTTCCAAAACCTCTCCGAGCTCGAGATTCACGCAGGTAATATCGACCCCAACGACCTATCTGTTGCACTCTCCAAAAAAGATACTCTATTATTCCCTTCATTGACCCAGCTCCGTATACGCGCACACACACCAGTGCTCGCGCTCATTCTAGACGAAATACCCATAGATATTTTACATACCCTCCATATAGAAGCCGAAGAAACGGCTGGCGTGCCAGCTGCCTGGAGTCCAGTCCTGAACACAATTAGTGCAAAAGCATCTAATAGTCTTCGGAACCTCATTCTGGAGCATCATATTGAAATAGACGATGCGGAGCTGGAGAGCGCCTCAAGCACTGAAACTGTTACCACCCCTGGATCACCTAAGACCGATACCCCGATACCCTTTTCTGAACTTCAAACACTAGGTTCCCTCCGACACCTTGGGCGATTCGTTCTTGACATGACACTCCCGCCCGTCATAAATGACGAGAACCTCGCGTCTCTCGTCAAAGGCTGGCCAGAACTCCAACATCTTGATTTAGGTTCGGCTTCGGTATCCCAGGATAAGTCCCTTACATTCCGTTCGCTGTGCACATTGGCAGCAATGTCACCTAGACTTGTGTCTCTGGTTGTAGCGCCTCAGTTGGAGGGATGTGACCCTGTTACTATCCATGCCGATACTCCCAGCCAGCATACTTTGACTCGTCTTACGTTCGCATGCGCTCCGCCGTCGAATTATATGGAAATAGTGCAGTACCTTCACCGCTTGTTTCCGATGTTGCTCGAGGTGGATGGATTACCTGGACGCGAAGAAGAGTGGGCCCAAGTGCGGAAGGCACTGAGCAACTGTCATCTTTCTTCAGAAAATTTGCCGTTATAGATTTCATCTCATGGCCATATTCTCCTACCCCATAGATCCTTAGAGCCTTATATATAGTTTGTAGACCGTTAGATGGTCGATTTAATGATGAGATGTTTCGGATCTCTTGGCTTCGCGAACATATGATGAACCATTAGAAAGATTCAGCTGCGATGAGAAGATGTATGATCGATTCAGTACATATGCAATCTAGTACGTAATGCTACCGTAGATACATCATTTAGACGACAGGAGGCTTGGTACCCGGGGTGAAGGTGTAGGTAAGCCCGCACTTGCCGCAATATTGACGGTCCTTGTGGAAGGCCATCTATGGGGCAATGCTTAGCGATAACAGAAAATACCGAATCAAGATAAATGCCTTACGAAGATACCAGCACCGCACTCAGCAGAAGGGCACTCGCGACGCAAGCGCTTGATCTTGCCGTCGGAGTCGACCTTGTAGTACTTCAAGATCGACATCTTGACCTTCTTGCGCTTGTGCTTGATCTTCTTGGGGGTCTGAAGAGGCTGTGTAAGAGCGAAAATTTTTCCCTAGATAAAAAGCAACTAACGGTGTAGGTCTTCTTCTTGCGCTTCTTGGCACCACCACGAAGACGAAGGACCAAGTGGAGGGTGGACTCCTTTTGGATGTTGTAGTCACTGAGAGTGCGGCCATCCTCAAGCTGCTTGCCAGCGAAGATCAGGCGTTGCTGGTCGGGGGGAATACTGAAGATATGATGAGTGTCTATTGTGGATAGCAAGATGGGATTGCTCACCCTTCCTTGTCCTGAATCTTGGCCTTGACATTGTCGATAGTGTCCGAAGACTCCACCTCAAGGGTGATGGTTTTGCCCGTAAGGCTGAAACGGTGTTAGCACCTTGTCAAGACGATAAGGCAGACCACATACGTCTTGACGAAAATCTGCATGACGAATGCGGACGCTTCCTCTGTCCAACGAAATCAACGATGGAGTCTTTGAAAAAGCAAGAGCCGTTGCTGTGTCAGCAAGCGTTTCTGTTGATACCTGAAAAAATAAGGTTCAGATCACGTGACAAACCAAAGATGTACAAAGTCCTCTATCGCGTCGCGTGGACGACGCCTGTCGACGCGTCTTGCCTTTAAGCTCAATTCCCTCGCTTACAGACACTCAGAACTATGGACAGTGACGAGGACACTCATATGATTGATGCCGAACCCCTTTCGACCTTGGCTAAAGGAAAGGCAAGGGCTGTAGACCGCGAGCAGCCATATGACAACGATAACTTGCCATGGTATGCAATATAAAGAGTGTTTATCGCTTACCGCCTGATGCTTTTGCTCAGGGTAGAAAAGTACAGACCCGTTACGTTAGACGACGTCGTCTCCCACAGGGAAATAACGACCACGAGTGAGTTCACGGCAGGCAATTTAGTATTACTATCTTACTCGAGGCAGTCGAAAAGTTCATAGATAAGAATAGGCTACCTCATCTGCTCTTCTATGGTCCTCCCGGCACGGGAAAGACATCAACCATCCTCGCAGTCGCTCGGCGGATATACGGTGTAGACTACAAGAAACAAATCCTTGAGGTAGGGGTTTATGTATTTCACTTTCCTACTTTTCCATCTCACGTTTGGTCCAAGCTGAATGCATCGGATGAACGTGGCATAGACGTTGTGCGAGAACAAATCAAGCAGTTTGCCGAGACGCGCACGCTTTTCTCAAAGGGCTATAAATTGATTATCCTTGATGAAGCCGACATGATGACACAAGCAGCTCAAGCTGCTTTACGTCGTGTCATAGAACAGTATACCAAGAATGTCCGATTTTGCATCATCTGCAACTACGTCAACAAAATTGCTCCAGCAATTCAAAGTCGATGTACTCGGTTCAGGTTCTCTCCCTTGCCAATTGCCGAAGTCGAAAAGCGACTGAACACCATCATTGAGGCAGAAAAGTAGGTCCTCCATTACTCGTTGATATCAAATACAACTTTTGATAATCCTCTCCAAGAGTTACCTTAACAGACGATGGAAAGAAAGCCCTTTTGAAGCTTTCCAAAGGAGATATGCGCCGTGCTCTAAATGTCTTGCAAGCCTGTCACGCAGCATACGATATCACAGGAGAAACCGAGATTTACAATTGCACCGGCAATCCGCACCCATCTGATATAGAGACTATTGTCAACTCGATGCTTTCTGATGAGTTCACTACATCTTACCGAAGTATGTTCTTGTAATATTGGCAGTGTTATGAGCTGACAAGAAATTAAAGTGATTTCAACTATGAAAACGGAGAGAGGACTGGCTCTGCAGGATCTTCTAACTGGGGCATATGATTATGTCGAGACAATTGAGTTGAAACCTCATGCCAGAGTTTATCTTCTAGATCATCTGGCTACAACAGAGTGAGCACCTCGAAAAATGTCCTCTGCTCAGATACTCACAGCTGACCAAAACCTTGCTAGACACCGTCTGTCCACGGGAGCAAGCGAGAAAATCCAATTGACGGCCTTGTTGGCTGCATTCAAAAATACCGTCGAGCTTTCTGCCAAAGGCACTTGATTTCTTCTTATGATTTGTCACATCATGCAAATGGAAAAGACCTATGTAAAGGATGGAATTTGATATGTCTATGGTTTGTCAAACTGTTGCCCTAGATTCCTTTAAACCTCTACACGTCCACCCTCTGCTTAAATCTGTATGCTTGTCCAGTCCGATAGACACAAGCTGGAAGGTCAGCTTGTCGGCTTGATAAAGACTATCCCTAGTTTTTTGATTTATCAAGAAGTGTATTAAGACGCCTTCTTGTTTGACATGTTTGACGGCGGTTGGGAGAGAAAATTGCGACCACGAGTGACAAAATTCGCAAAACCCAATCTTGAATCCATCTCGTCAATTGTGCTGGACAAATTGGAGACAATCAGTAAGAAGATAGAGGATGTGTTAATAGAAGACGCACTGTTTTCGCATTTCGCTCGCCCAAGTTATTTCTTTTAATTGAGGTGCATTCAAAGATGCACCCAGAATACCCAACACCATCCCGACAAGCGTCTCAACTACAATCTTTATTAGATATAGATAGATTTTGAGCTGTTAGGGCGCACTCATAAACAATTTGAATTACTCACATTCCGTGGCAACGAGCCCTCCGGCCGTCCGAGAGCTTTGAGATGGGAAAGGTCTGAGAACACCAAGTCCACGTAAATGTTATGAACAAGAAGTGTGGTTCATGAGCTGACGTTCATAGGACGAATATGCCGCTGTGACGTTGACTGTCAGTCCCTCTGAATAGCCTTCAAATATGATAATCACCATGGAAAATAGAAAGCGTAGCCAGCAGAAGCAAGAGTCGGCCAAGGTTAGGCATGCTGGAGGTCGGGTTCAAGACGCGTCAATCCACGTGTGATGCTTGTCCTTTGACGGCGATCCCAATGGCATTTCCTATACCTGCACATCTACCTCGACGGGCCACGCCTCAAGACGTATCGTCCCGGATACTCTCAAAAATTGATGCTGCAACGAATAAAACGTTGAACGCGGCACTTGCCAGCTCTTGGATTTCAGAACTGGACGAGACTATAACGTTGACCAAGGTAGTCACTAGAGGGCCTCGCATCTACACATGGACTCAAACTTGGTGTAGGCCCGCTTGCATGAACGTGTTCAGAAAGACCTTCCAAAATTCCAGAGGCAGCTGGCAGCTTCTAAGGATGTTCAGGAACGTTACCGAACCTTGAGTGTCGATGTGGATACTCTGAGCAACTCAGTTTCTGACCCAGAGGTGCGCAGTATCTCATCTCACAATCCCTCAACTGAAAGGGTTGTTAGACAGGACTTATACCAAGCCTTGTCCGAACGCTGACTGAACATGCCCAGTTGGCAGAACAGGCTGCAGATGCTCGTGTCGAGCATGAGGCGCTCTCTCATTTATTGGCCTGTAGTACCTCACTTAACTCTTTGGAAAACCTTGTCAAGGATGGCAAGTTGTCAGAAGCTGTAGAGGAATGCAAGGAGGCGGAGACACTATTTCAAGCGACCCCGACATATCTAGATGAGACGCACGTCATGGTGAATTTAAAGGTGAGTTCAATCCTCGTCTGCCGTTTTTCAAGGATCAAACAAGAATCGAATTGTGCTCTGTTTAGCGTAAATTTCGTGCTGTCCAAGCTCGTAATGATGAGCAACTCAGCGAGGCGTATTCAAGATGCGTCGTTATCTCACAACATGAGGTTGAACCTTGCGCTTATGATCTTACTATTCATGCCTCTGTTCAAGGTACGTTGCATGCTCTATCCATGTATTGGCACAATCCACATCAATACTGCAGTCCGACAAACCAATGCTACTATTCAACTTCCCTCCATCTTGACGTCACTCTCATCTAACTCCTTGTCAAACCACCTTACGACTCTACGGCGTGATCTCACGAGCAGGTTCATCGATAATCTAACGAAACAGTCCGTAACGATTGCAGTGTTGTCCGAGGTTTCCAAACAAAATCTTTCATTGAATACTGCGACATCCGACGACGAGAACCTCGTTGCCCGACTTGAAAACCTCTCGACTTTCTTCAACTTCCTCTCCTCCCACCTCCTTTCTGGCCTTCCTGCCTCACAAGCAGCGCCCTTTATCCGTTCACTCTGCAAATCAACGACTACCAGCATTCTAAACAATCTCCTACTTCCCTCCCTCCCTCCATCATTCGACCTTCTCCCTCCGTTCTTAGAACTAGCACGGCAGGCAGTAATTTTCGAGAACAGCATTGTCATCGAATTGTTGGGTAACGACCACAGCGATCGCCCTCTAAAAACCTGGGTTGACGGCGTGAGTGGACACTATGAACGTCAGAGACGGATGCAAATCCTGAACCGTTCGCGCGAAATAATTGTGACTTGGGAGGACTCACCTGACACATTCCTTGTTGAAGTTGAAGTTGAAGTGCCTCCAATGGCTGAACCATCTATCCAAGACGATGCATGGGGCTTCAACGACGACACAGAATCGAAGCATAATCAAGTGGAAGAAACTGACATCGCTAAAGACGAAGCGTGGGGTTTTGACGACGATATGGACTCGAAACCCAATCCCGTGGTGGCAGATGCTTCCAAGGAGGAAATTAGTCCTGTCAAGGATGATGCCTGGGGTTTCGATGATGACGTTGCGGATCCTGGAACTGAGGAGACCGTGGATGAGAATTGCTGGGGCTTGGATGACAATCTTCCTGCCGAACCTGAGCTAAAGCCAGCATCTTCCAATGGTATTGCTGAGGAAGCGCCGCCTCCAAAGGCCACCAACGATGATGTTGAGCAGGGGCCAGATCCATCAGAAGCATGGGGTTGGAATGAAAATGAAGACGTGTCACTGACAGAGGACTCTGCTTGGGACGACCCGTGGGCTGACCCTCCTGTTTCGTCCATACCAGATCCTCTGGCCGACTCGCGGCCTCCTCCTGCACCCTCAATAACTTCCCCAAAAGTGGCCAACGGACTCGAGAAAGTTGTCAACAAAGGGAAGAAAAAGCATCTCAACGGCGATTCATCCACAACAACGCCGGTGATAGTCTCCCTTCAACCTTCTGCATCAAACACCCCGCCTCTGAATGAACCTTTATCAAACTCATCACATTTCCCTTCCAACGGACACCCTCCGTCGAGGTCTGCAACAAAACAGGTTTCCGAACCCAACAAGCGAATACCGCTGAAAGAGACGTATGCAGCTTCTACACGCTCGAAGCTCATAATACGCCTAGTCGAAGACGTTCTTGCCGAGGGTACACATCTCGCGTCTTCATCCATCTTTCCTACTTCACTTTCTGCCCAAACGCCGACTGAGGTTGGCACGACCATTCTGCTAACAGCACCAGCGGTACTCGAGTTGCACCGTGCGCTGTACCCCATCAAATTTTCGAAAGCACTTCAAAATCCAGAAGTAGCAATGCGTTATGCAAACGATTGCGCGTTCCTTGCCCAGGAGATTGAGCGTGTGCAGAAAAGCTCAATAGCCCTCGTTTCTGATCGATTGGGAGAGTGTGCGGATTCTTTGCAAGTCTTGAGTGAGAGCTGGTACCATGATGTTATTGTGGGTCTCCACTGTTGTGTCTTTTACCGCTTTTAATGACCTTGGGTAGACCAAGGAGCAGAAAACAATAGTTAAAACCTTAACGGCCGGTGCACAAGGTTTTACGTATACTGGAGAGCAGGATCGTTATGATGAATGCGAGAGCGCCATGACTCAGGTGCTCAAGGAAGTGCGACAGTTTGCGTCGCGGCTCAAGGTGCGTCCTTCCCTTACCCCCCGAATGTTTACTCATCGACTGCTCGTCCTGCGCAGGGAATACTAACCAAGACGAGATACTACACGGCCATAGGACTCCTCGTGGAGGCCGTGCTCGATCGTACCATACGCGATATCCTTGCGCTGCCTGATATCCCCGAAGTCGAGTCTCACCGTCTTAGCGAGCTCTGCCACATCTTCAACGCACTGGAAGGTTTGTTCGTCGAGGATACTACCCAAGTTCGCATCCTAGCCACTCTTCTTTAACACTAATCTGATTACGATATATGACAGCCGTCGTTCGTTGTTGCGTACGTCCCTTCATGGCTCAAGTTCTCCTACCTCACTGAGTTGTTGGTACGTCATTTCTATTTTCTCTCAAGTTGCCTGAAATTTCTTGATCCTCTGCCTATAGGAGGCATCTATGGCGGACATCACTTACCTCTTCGAGGAGGGGGCCCTTGTGGACTTCCAAGTCGATGAACTAGTACGACTCGTACGAGCGCTCTTTGCAGACACTCAGCTTAGGACAAACACGATCGCGAAGCTAATGGGCGGACATCCTGCCCCTCCAGGACAGGAGTAAACTTGAATATACGGGTATGGAGTGTACTGCATCGGGGTTTGACGGACAGTAATGTATATCTCGTGGATGATCATATCTTTGTGATAAAGCGTTCGAGAGTCTGTCGGAAGCAACACTTATGTTGTCGCTTTCTTGTCTGTATAACTCTTCAACCGTTTGTAATCCTTTCTGCCTTGGCTTCTGGATTCTTTTTCTTTCCGCCCTCCTTAGTATCTCCTTTTCCTTCTTTTCCTTTGCGTTTTTTCCACTTCCCAGAACCAGACGCAGCCTGTTCAGCTGCGAGGAACTCCTTTATTGACGGAAGGGCAGAGCTTGCGAGGGGGACCAGACGTATAGGACGTTCCCCATCGCCTTCGTCTTCTCTTTCCTCTGTTTCAGTCTGTTGTGGCGGAGCAACAGTGGACGATGATGCCAAAACGGACTTGAGAAGTTCAGGTTTTGAAGGCTCGGGTTCTGGCTCAGGAGAGCCAGTGTCGAACCATTTACGACTTGGTGCAATTTCAAAGTCGCCTTCGGATCCGGGGTCGCGTGTTTTTTGATGTTCAGACTCATCTTCGCCTTCAGAATTGGAATCTAGTTGTATACCCTCATACTCCCCAGCATCAGCAAAGATATCGAAGTCTTCTGACAGAGCTTCAACCTCAGGTTCTGGAGCGGGAGGTGGCGGTGGTACTGGAGCTACTGCTTTCGAAGATTCCGCTATCGGTGCTGGAACTGCCGTAGCGGCTACGGGAGTTCTTGGAGTAGCCTCCACAGCGCCAGTATCATCAACTCTTCGTTTCTTTTTCTTCCTCTTCTCTCCCTCTACCTCACCGTCCTTAGCTTTCTTCTTCTTTTTCTCGCCGCCACCTATGGGCGTAAACCCTATGGGCCGAAACTTTCCAGAACGTTTAGCTTCCTCAAGCACGCGAGCTTCCTCCTCCCTTGTCTTTTCCTTCTTCCCTCTCTCTTGCTCCCCTTCTGCTATAGAAGTCACTGAACCTTGTCCAGCGCGCTTTGCTTTGAGTTCGCGAAGTAGCTCCTCACGAGTTCGCTTCTTCGGCTGCACATGCGACTCTTCAAACGCTCTTTCGAGAGATTCATCGTCTGCCAACGCATCTGCACCTATAGTAGCGCGTGCACGGTTCTGTTCTAGTAGTGCCATATCAAGGCCTTTCACGAGGACAGTATGGGTAGCATCTCCGCCTAGATAGTGGCGTTGGGCCTCAAGCTATAATTTGCATGGAATTTAGAGAGACATTATGTGCGATAGAGATATTTACATGCCGTAGACTTGTCTTGACCTGCAGAACGTTTCTCGAAGTCCTCGAGCACTGCTTCTACCTGATTGAAACACTGAGGCAAAAACTTAATTGGAAGGCTCTGTAGCTGACGCACCAGGGCATAGTCTCCCTCCAACCCTTCACGCCGTTCGGCCGCTCGGTCACGATATTGCCCCTCGCCTCCATTTTTCTTGACCTTTCGCGGTTTAAATGCAGGATGGGAAGCCTCTAAAGTTTTGGGATTAGCCTTTCTGGAGCAACGAAATATGAGATGTGTGACGTGAATATCGAGGTTGGACGCACGACTTTGTAAACCCAGACGAGGACGACGATGCGGCTGGGCGCGACGTTTGGAGGAGACGACGGAAGGCATCCTGTTCGAAAAAGTCAGCATGATAGAGCGAGAAGCGAGTATGAACTTACTTGGTCCATTGTCTTTGAGTAGGACAGTTGTAGAAAACCTTCACCGATGTGGCCAACACGGTCACGGTCTTATCCATATTTTCATGGACCCGACCAAATCAATAACAATTGACACAAATCGCTGAACTACACCCAGATCATCCAACAAAGTGCTGTACAACTCTCAGCCTCTGGACATCTTCTCCAGCGCTTGAGTGGTAGTAATGTTGTTTGTCCAAGCATATAGAGAATACATAGAGAATACATTATAATAGTTTGTTCCCAATGTAGAATTTATGCAGATTCCCGCCATTGTCCTTCGCCTCCCATACCCACATACCACTCCTTGCCAGACGTCGTCGCAGATATATATCCAGCACGTATCGTGAAGTCGCCGAAACGCTCGCCGGGTTGGCGTTCGAGCGCATATCGTTTTATCATAGGTTCCAAGATTGCAAGAATCTCGGGCTCCGTTACCGATTCTATACAGGGTTAAGAACAGATGAGATTGTAAAAGACGATACTTACCTCGGTAGATTTTGTTCATACGTTGGCCGTGGTAGCCACCGCCGAGGAGCATCAAGTATGTGCCTGGTGCTTTGCCAACAAATGCGATCTCTAATCAATTGATAAATGTTATACTGAAACGAAAGAGATCCTGAAAGTCTACGTACCGGCGACATAGGGCCGGGCACAACCATTTGGACAACCAGTCATACGCATGACAATGGCATCGTTGCGAAGACCATTCTCCTCACAAATTTTCTCGACCTTGTCAATGAGGACAGGAAGGTACTACAAGACAAATGAGATACACGTCAGTCTAAAATTACTCGCGAACAAAAGAAACTCAAACACGTACCCGTTCTGACTCCGCCATCGCAAGCCCGCAAGTGGGGAACGCCACACACGCCGACGACGACAGCCTTAAAGCACTATGGTTGAGGTTATCAAGCTTATACTCCGCCAGTAATCGTTTTATCTCAGGCAAATCGGCATCGCTGACGTCAGACACCAGTAAATGCTGGTTAGTCGTGAGGCGGAACGTGCCCTTATGGATCTTGGCAATCTCGCGGAGACCAGTCTTGAAATCGCGGCCTGGCTCATCCTGAATGCGACCGTTCTCGACGAAGAGGGTGAAGTGATGCTTGCCGTCTTCGCCTGTGTGCCAACCAAAGTCATCAACATTGCGGTCAAAGGTGAAGGCCCGTGCAGGCTCCAATTTATATCCGAGGCGCTTCTCAAAGTCTGCCTGGAAGGCAGGGAGACCCATACGATCAATAGTGTACTTGAGACGAGCATTCTAGAAGAGGTTTAATGAGAAAACCGTTTAATAATTCAAAGAATCAAGGTAGTTTCACCTTGCGACTAGAAAGAGAGAGAGATCAGTACATCGTCAATAAGGCGAATATCAAATACATACTCGGCACGGTTTCCGTTGTCCCTCTGGGTCAGCATAATAGCTTCCGCAACGAAGCGTCCCTGATCTGGTGTACAGAAACCAACGATATCGCCAATACGAGGGTAGGTCTTCTTGTTACCATGCGTGACGCCCATACCACCTCCGATAGTAACATTGAAACCCTCTAGCTCGCCATTCTTGCCAACAATGGCAATAAAACCAACATCATTGGTGAACACGTCCACGTCGTTCGTGGGCGGCACAGCGACGGCGATTTTGAACTGTGGTGTAAAAAAAGTCAAAACGGTCAGTGTCATACAAGCGAGGTCATTGGTGGAAAACTGACTTTACGGGGCAAATAGAACTCGCCGTAGAGTGGTTCATGGTCCTGGAGGGCTTCACCTGCGACTAGCTTCTTGTCGAGCCAGATCTCATGGTATGCCGTGGTGCGAGGAATCAGGTGCTCGCTGACATCCCTTGCGAATTGATACACTTCGCTGTGCAACTTTGACATCGTTGGAATAGACGAGCAGACGACATTTCTATCTCAACCTTCAGCTTGCCATGCTGACCAAAAGTAAGAAATATAACCCCACCTGTTGACATCACCACACGCCGCAAGCGTATCCAGCAACACGCGGTTGATATCCTGGATCGCGGGCTTCAAATGCCTCTTGATGACACCATGGAACTGGAATGTCTGCCTCGTCGTGATCTTGAAAGTTCCGGACCCATGCTCATCAGCAATCTGGTCCATCTGCAGCCACTGATTAGGCTTGCAGACTCCACCAGGCATCCTGACACGAATCATGAAGCTATACGCGGGCTCAACACCCTGCGCCTGCCTCTCGTCCCTGATATCACGATCATCCTGCTGGTAAATACCATGGAACTTGGTGAGCTGCGTATCACTCGGCGCCAACGCGCCAGTGCTGGTATCTTCCAAGCCCTCCGCAATAGTACCGCGCAGGTACCCAGACGCAGCCTTGATGTGCTCGTTCGTGATCGGCTCGGGCTCAGCCTCCGTAACCTCAATCGCGTCGACGCCCAGCGCCTTCCACAACGTCGGTTCCCACAACGCATACCCCGTCTTCCAGCCGTCCGCATCTTGATCGTCTCCGAGTCCCAACGGCGCAACCCTCTCCCCTCCAAGCTTCTCCACCCTCGCATCGAGGTCCTTCCCTGGTTTGTTGTAGTACCCCGCATCTTCGGGCCTAGGCCAATAATGGCTATCGCCCATACCGAACACGCTGTACTTCACACCAGCGAGGACCGCCTCCCCACGAGCGACAGCGGCGTTCAGCGCCTTGTAAAACTGCCGGCCGTTTTGCGGCGGCTCTCCTTGACCCGCTGTGCTCGTCACGAACGCTACATGCGATTCCTCGCCTCGAAGCCCTTCAAGGCCGACGGAATCGAACGCCTTGATGGTCGTAGCGAGTCCGCGCGCCGCTCCACGTCCAGCAAGACGCTTAGCCACCTTCTCCGCTGCACCTCCGTCCGAGGCATAGAGCACCAACAAAGGCTTGTGTTCCATACCCGCTACGAGATTGCCATATGCAGCCTTGGCACGAGCACGGCGGGCCTCTTGCACCCGTCCGCCGAGGCTGCTGACGAGCTCCGAAGCGAGCTTGGGTTCGGCAAGGGAGAGCTGGGAGAGATGGTTCTGCCTATCGAGGAAAGTCTTCAGCTCGTTTTTGATAGCGTCGGAATCGAGACTGAAGGGCTCCTCGCGCGTCGGATCCCAGCGGTAGAGTGGCCAATAGCCCGTATCGACTGCGAGCTTTGTCTCTTTGAGGACTTCTAATGCACTGACGTCCTCTGAGGAGTACGGAAGATGCGCGAGAACGACAGAGGGGCCGTTGTATTGGTCTGCCTCAATGAAGCATTGGAGGACTTGGGAGTATGAGGAGAACAAGGCGCAAGACGCAACGAAGACATCGCCGTGGTTCATCGCATACAGTCCAACATCTTGCTTGCGGCGTGCAGGATCGACACTAGCGCGGCTAGAGTAGGATGACGTGTCGAGCAGGAGAATGTTGACGTTAAGCTTGCTCGCAAGTGCGTGATGAAGACCTGAAGCACCGAGATCGTACGACCATGCGTCGGAGCCGATGATCCAGCGCGAGCGTGCGGGAAGGTGGGCTTCGAGGTCTAGGATACGCGCCGCGGCGGGGTGTGGGACGGGCATGTCCTTCAGGTTCTGGACAATCTGCGAGCCAAGGACCTTGGATTTGAGAGGGTCGTCCTTGGAAAGGGCCCATTTGGAGAGGAGTGAGTGCAGTTGAGCGGGGGCCGTGCTGTCCTGAAGGAGGTCTTGGACAGCAGTGAGGAGATCTGCACGAAGGTCAAGTTGGCCCCTTACCCGGCCGAGGGCATACTCAGGGGAGGTGGCGATTGCCCCTTGAGATGCAACCGATGCTGGATCATTGACAATCTCAAGACGATCAGTGAAGAGGTGGGAGAGGATTTTGGTAAACGCAAGTTCGTGTTTCGGGATCTGTGGGATCGTGCTTTCGGAGGCTGAGGAAGGCGAGATACCGAGGTTAAGCCGTGTGGATGGGGAGATCGTAGATGCAGCCTGTTCTAGTAGATTCTGCACATCAGCAGCAGTGATGTTATCTGTGCTGCCGAGGACACCACTCTGAACGACAGGCCTGGGTTCACGTTGCTGAAGAGCACTGACGATTTCGAGGTATAGAGGGAGCCATTTTGTTGTCCATCTGTGGACCTGTTCAAGGACAAGGACACGAGTGGCCGTGGTAGGGATAACATGCAAGAGTTTGGAAGGGGGAAGCGGATTGAGAAGTGTATGGAAAACATACGACACGCCATCAACCTCAGGGAACGTCTCGGTCTTACCAAAGACGAGGACAACAGTGTGGGCATCGACTGGCCCCTGCCTGGATACTGCCCGCAAAGGGCGACGCGTATGTGTCAATGTTTCAAGGGCAGCAGTCTCATACTCCTTGTACAGGACGGAGACTGCGGCATCTGCAAGAGGCTCCGAGTGCTGCTCTGTTCCAGTGGGAGTCACATGTCCTGGTGTTACCGGGTGCTTCTCACTCAATAGGAAGGGCAGCACACGGTCTTCCGGGAGTTCCGAAAGTGGTTCGTGGGAGGTGCCGGGATAAAATGCATGGACGACGGCCTTGCTCTGAGTGACGGCCAGGCGAGATGCGAGGAGGGCATTGTCGTGTGCCTGTTGTGGAGTTGAAGAGACGAGGAAGAAGGGAACGGCAGCACGGAGAAGGAGGGCGTCGGAGAGATCGTCCTGGAGTGCAATGTGCAGGACGACGGGGCGAGAGGAAATCTCTGCGAGATGGAGGACAAGACGGGTGAGGACTTGGGTATTGGATGATGTGGTGAATGAAACGAGTCTAGCGTCAGTATTCCTTAAGATTATTTCACCGGCGTCAGAGCCCAGGGGAGCAGAGAGGATCCTCGGTTTGTGATCCGCACTTGCAAGGAGCCTGTAGTTGGACGCAAAGGAAGATGGCTGGGAGACGACCAGGACGTCGGACGCAAGGAACGCAATGCGCGCAACCGCCTCGAGCGCGGACATGATGGCTCGGTCTATGTTTTTCTTTCCCTCTAAAAAAAGTGAATTGCTCGAAAGCACCTCATTGATTTGCGGGTATTTGCAATCAAATCTAATCTGATCGGTATGCTTCTGGCCAACCGCATCGTTTGCATTGGCCTCCTCATCGCTCTCCTCGTCGCCCTTCTTGTCAAGCCCCTGCAAGCCCCTCTGCCCACAGGAAATGTCCTCTTGCTCACCGCACACCCCGACGACGAATGCATGTTCTTTGCCCCAACGCTCCGCGCCCTCGTTCGCGCGGAAACTCCCGTGTACTCGCTTTGTCTCTCCGCGGGCAACGCAGACGGTCTAGGTGCCATACGGAGAGACGAACTAGCCCGCAGCCTTGAAGTTCTGAGTATTCCTCCACACAGAAGATGGATCATCGATCACCCTGACCTGCAAGACAATTTTACTGCACGTTGGGATGCAGACACCATAGCTAGCGTCCTGCAGCCATACGTCCAGTCCAACAACATCGAGATGGTACGTTGTCTTTTGCATGTCCACAAAGCGCGCGACTCATGGAGCACAGATCCTCACCTTTGATACTGACGGTGTCTCTGGTCACCCGAACCACTGCTCCCTCCCAGACGGCGTCGCTCATCTCCCTGCCCCACCCAAATTATACACTCTCGTCACCCGTCCCATCCATGCAAAATATCTTGGCGTCATCGCCCCCTTGTTAGCCAAGTTGTCACTCTACCAAGATCGTGTCCGAATATACCCCGCTGTCTCTCAGCCTTTCAATCAGCTCTTCCGTCTTGCAACGCGAACCAGCCCTCCCCAGCGCGTCATTGTTTCTGGAATCTACGACTACTTTACTGCTCTTCAAGCAATGCGTGCACACGCAAGCCAGCTCGTGTGGTTCCGCTGGCTCTATGTGCTCTTCTCTCGGTACATGTGGGTTAATGAATTGGTAGAGATCTCGTCATCTTCCGGCAAATAATGTTATAGTCTTGTATATAGAAGAATTTCTGATTACTGGTCCAAACCAAAGTAAGTATTGAGCGTATGTATCATTACAAAAGTGGTGTCTGTTGTCGTCAATCTATCGAGTTCATTATACATCACAAAATAGGCAGGTCATAAAGCTCCATCCGCCCTGAGCAGAGAAAGCGAATCAATATGGATAATCAGATAATCCTGCGCTTTATCAGGTAACACCGGGTTACGCGAATACGCCGGAGGGTTGGTCAAAGATCGAGCTGTGAAAACAAAAGGTCGTGAGGATGATTTTCCCAGCCTTACTAGGTAGGCATTATAGGCATTGGTCATAGGCTTCAGTTCATCCAATTTCGTGAGGTCCGTAACGTCTCCAGTATTATTTCCTTCTCAATCTCGTCGTTGTATTCATCGTCCTCGTCCGCAGATTCAGACAAGTTACGATCCTAGATGACCCCATTTTCCACGCGGAATGAAGACTCGGTGATTAACATGTCGGTCTTCGGGGGCGTAACCGGAGTCACTGGACGCGTTGAACCCTTTTCTGTTAATGTTATGCTTGATGCACCTGGACTAGGCATGTTTGCTTCCATCTCCTCAATTGGCACGGGAGGGCATCTTGCAACCGGAGCCGCAATTTTCAGCTGCTCATTGCGCGCTACATATATTGCTTGTGAACGAGTCAAATTTCGTCGAGGGCTTGCACTTGTTTTTTCGTTTTCAGGGTTCTTCACGGAATCATAAAACGCTGTGTTTTTCTCCGTAGATCCCGCACCTTGATTATTAGGTGAACGAGCTTGTGGAGGAGCTGAGATGGGTAGGGTTTTCGATTTTCGACCGGCGGGTGGTGATGAACGGCGGTGGACATCTCCAGTCTCCCTTGAATGATTTACGCTCTGAGGACTAGATTTCGGCTCGCTTCCCTCAGGTATAGGCGTCAAATTTGAGCCGCGTCTGATAGGTGCCGAACGCTCTCCTTTTGATTGCATTGCTTCTGGAGTTGCAGTCTCGAGGGCACCCTTCCTTGAATGATTTACGCTCTGAGGTCTAGATTTCGGCTCGCTTCCCTCAGACATAGGCGTCAAATTCGATCCGCGTCTTATAGGTGCTGAAAGCCCTCCTTTTGATTGCATTGCTTCTGGAGTTGCAGTCTCGAGGGCGCCTTTCCTTGAATGATTTACGCTCTGAGGTCTAGATTTCGGCTCGCTTCCCTCAGACATAGGCGTCAAATTCGAGCCGTGTCTGATAGGTGCCGAACGCCCTCCTTTTGATTGCATTGCTTCTGGAGTTGCAGTCTCGAGGGCGCCTTTATCCTCCGTTGCATCTTGTATCTCTTCGACTTCCCCGGAGTTTGAATCATCTGAGTGGCAACTTTCTACGTATGGCTGAGGACGCGGCGGGGGCGGTGATCGTGGACGTCGTCTGGAAGAACGATCTTTGTTAACTGAGATGGGTGGGATTCTCGATTTTTGAGCAGCAGGTGGTGATGAACGACGATGGGCATCTCCAGTCTCCTTGGCATCTTGTATCTCTTCGGCTTCCGTGCGGGGCAAGTAATCCTCTACGTATGGCTGAGGACGCGGCAGGGACGCTTGTCGTGAACGTGGTCCGGAAGAAAGGTCTTTGTTAAAATGATCAGGCCGAGCAGAAGAAGGCTGCTGTGCGCTCGAATCATTTGGACCATGATGGATATTTTGTGTAGGGTCAGCGATGTTTGGATTACTGTAATTATTTTCTTGGGATGCGTTAGGTAGATTGCTATTCCAGAGGCTTGCCCGCAAGCCTGGAGGAGTGGGTAACCTGTGTCCGCGCGTGGGCGAGCCCGTCTCAGGTATTGGAATGGCGGATTCAACATCCGTTGGATGTGTGTATAGCGGAGGAATGAATCCGTTCTGGTCGTAGCCTACTGCGGGGATTGGAGACTGTCGCGATTCAACCGTATCTTGGACATCATGCATCGCCCCAGGCGATTCATAAAGTTGCGGACCTTGGTCATCTGAAGTCCATATGAACTGGTCATCGGGACTGGGTGGAAAAGGATAAGGCGCATTTACCATACCAGTAGCTTGCACAGGTTGAGGAGGTGCTTGATTATTGGGTGGTGAGGCTGGGACCGGAGAGTTCACATATTCTTTCTCTGGCTTCCCAAATTCTACGATATACGAATATCCTGCACCGGCGTCTCCACGTTTGGGAGGTAGCGTCATATGAATCGTGGGTGGGTCAGAGTAATTGCCTCTGTGCAGACCACCGTCCATAGTTGCTGTCGGCCCATAGAAGTTGTACACCGGGCCATGATAGTAATTTATGACGTTAGCCCTCGTTGGATGCTGAGTATCCAAGTTCACTGCAGAAGGCTTTCTCAAGCTCTGTCGCTCTGTATTAAAATGGTGATTAAAGTAAGGACTTCGTTGATCTTTGATAGATTCCAGGTACGTGCGAGGAGACGCAAGCATAGTTGGTTCAAGCACTGGATAGAAACGGAGGATAGATTAGGATCAGTTTTGGCCGTGGGTTGAGACGGAGTTTTGTGTCAAGGCTTAAATAAATCTTGCGCCAGTCGATGCAAACCTTGTTGTGGCCCATATTGTGGCGTGGTGTCAAGGGAATTAGAAGAAGTTCTTGTGTTGGAGGCAGTTACGAGAATAATAACGGCTTTGTGAATAGCAAGACAAAGCAAGAGAAAGAAATCTACGTTAACACTCGCTCCCTCTGTGGGTCCAAGGGTAGCAACCGTGCTGACTATTGTATATTTGATATTCATTGTCTGCCCAGCAGTCTCCAGAATTTATAGCAGATTCTATACACATCATTGAACCTGTTTATCGACACACCAAGATGTGTCATTTCTGTATAACTATTTCTGACTCCTCGCCTCCGTAATCGACTCTCGTAGGACGCGAATGATCTTATCGACGTCATCCCTTTCAGCATCAACAACAGATACACCCATGTGCCTAATTCAAGTTCAATGAGCATCGATAACAATGACAAAGGTACAAAAAGCGAACCCAATGCGGAAGTATTTGTCTAAAAAAAGTCGTGATGAACATGGTCACTATTTGTTCGAGTGTATTGAAGAAGCGGAAGACGCTTACCTTTGATCTCAGCCAACAACCCTCCAGCAATAACGACCCCGCGTTGGGCAAATCGTGGTACTATGTCCGATGCCCCGAGACCATCGGGGAAATATAGCTATATAACCAAGTCAAGGTCATTTCTAGGTGAACTGATAGCTTTGATTCAATACCGTTGTCATTCCATTCGCAGCGAATGCCGGATCGAGAGCAATTTGCTTTAATCCAAGTTCCGTTGCGGCGTCCTTGACACGCTTAGATGCCTCGCGATGTAGGCGGAAACGTTCTTCCAGAGATGGTCCGGTGCGTGCCATTTGTTGAAGGGATGCGAGATAGGATTGAATAAGGTTAACTGGTGGCGTGGCGAAGTAGGCAGGATTGCCAGCTTCGTATGCCTTCATTATTGGTAACCATCTATTGGAGACAAAAGATAAGTCGGTCGACGATTAGGGGAAAATCATCCGTACTTCTTCCAGCTAGCATAGTATGAGGTAACTGGTGATGCACGCGTCTCATATATCTGTGCCAACAACTATTACAAGGGTATATTTGCATTAATGGAATTGAAATCACTTTGAGGGCTCTCTGACTAGCAAGAACGATACTGAGTCCAGGTGGCGTTCCGAGTCCTTTTTGGCTAGCAGTAAGAACGATATCCAGATCCCAGTCATCGAAACGAATTTCTTCACTGCCGACGGAACAGACGCAATCGGCGACAACCTTGCAGAAGGAAGGAAAAATATAAGCCAGATTCAAGAACAGCAAGAAATCGCCTCACAAGAGTCTCTGGAGATATCCGTCTGACAGTTTCCGCAATAGACTTGGCATCAGACAGAACCCCTGTGAGGATTTGTTTGATATGATGATTACCACTCAAGAATGAGATGACAAACCTGTTGAGGTGTCAACATGAGTAAAGGTAACGATCTTGTATTTCTTCTGCTTGAGTGCCTCCTCGACCGCGGCAAGTTCAACAACTGTCCCTAGTTTGGCCTTGAGCACATCGACTTTAGCTCCATAAGTCTGCAGACTGCATCACGCGGGTTTTTAGAACAAGGCGATTCATTCCGAGTTCAACCATAACACTAACCAGTCGGAGAAACTGTCGCCGAAATATCCACTGTGTAGCACCAACGCGTTTTCTCCGGGCTCCACGAGATTAGCTGCAACCTTGGGTAACGTCAGATTAGGGGAGCAACGGCCTCATGGATCTTGCCTGATCCCATCCAAGAGTCCCACTGCCGCTAATCAAGAACGGCTGTGCTTGTTTCGTGAATAATACTTCTCTGTTCAAAGTTCAGCAAGAAGAACATTGAGAACACGAATTTGACTGGCCGTGTCAAACGAATAGCATCCCCGAAGACCTTGACGAAGTCTGGTGACACGTGCGATACGACAGGAACGGCATTTGCAAAGAGGACCTGTAAAAAGATGAGCCCCCTTTCGTGAGTTTGTGTCTTACTATTCCAACCTCGTCAGAGACCTCGATTGGGCCTGGAATTCTGCATAAAAGTCAGTCTGGACGCGTTAATGTCTATAGAAAGAACCAACACAAGGAGTCTGGAATAACGACTGTCAGACAAAACATCCATTGTATTGGTAAACTTACTTGTGAGGTAGCTGCAATGTCGTCATTAGGATGACGAGTAATAACTAGATGGCATCGACGTACCTGCTTAAAACCGGAGGTGGATGACATGGTACGTCGTGTTGGAAAGGATGATTGTAGTGGCCTGAGTTTGAGAAATCGGAAGGATGGAGCGAGTGGCCGGAGACGTGACTGGAATGCCATAAAATCACTGGTTAACATGCACATGTGAATCTCTTAGATCTGTTTCCGAACCTCTGGCTTTATTGATCAGCCCCACTATTAGGTCAAACTCTCAATCTTCCGACTCAGTGGAACATCAACTATAAATGACCCATGAAGCGGAGGGTGCGGATGCCCGCACGAGTTCAAGGACGGAGACACGGATCAGGACGTTGCCGTTCCGTCAAAAGCATGGAATATACATACAAACATACATACAATGTATTTGACCGACTATATTACCCGACGCCTACTCAAGGGGTCTCTTCTACAACAGCCTTTTTCGCGTTCTTTGCTTCGTCAAACGATGCCCGGAGGGTCTTAGCAATTCTATCAACATCCCCGCGTTCAGCGTCTACAACAGAGGTTCCCATGTGCCTAGAAGTTATAATAGTCACACTGAAGACAAACATGTTCAATAAATGACGAACCCTATCCGGATATACTTGTCTGGTGTGCATAGTATTGATTAGGCAAACTCAGATAGTTTAAGAGCATACAGGTTAAAGCACACCTTTTGCGTCGCCCAAGCCTGCAGCGATTGTAACGCCTTTTGATGCCATACGAGGGACAACATCGGAGGCCAAGAGACCATCCGGAAGGTAAATCTGCCTCATGCTCATGAAATTCGCCGAGTTTTAGAGAACAGGCGTCAACAAACAGCAGTCATTCCATTAGCTGCATATGCAGTATCTTTCGGCACCAGTGACAAGCCTAACTGGTCTGCAAGAGCCTTGACACGTCGGCTGACTTGTTTGTGGATTCGATATCGCTCGTCCAGCGATGGCGAGCGTCTAGTAAGCTGAGTTAACGAGGCATGATAAGCCCTTATCAGGTTAACAGGTGGGGTTGCGAAATATGCTGCGCTTTTGCTATCATACGCTCTCATGATCGGGATCCACCTGTAGAGAAATAAGAAACAAGGTCATTGGAACATATCATGCCAAACTTACTTTCCCCAACTGGCAAAATATGTTGTCACTTGGGATTTCCTTGATTTGAAAACCTTCTTGTTCGTCAGACACAAACATAGTCATCGGCCGAAAATTATCACACCTCTAGAGCTCGTTGACTGGCAACCAGGATACAAAGTCCAGGAGGAGCTCCGAGGCCCTTCTGGCTAGCCGTGGTTACAACGTCAAGCCCCCATGCATCCATTTTGAGTTCCTCACTACCGACGGAGCATACACCGTCCACAACGACCTGTCCAGTGACTCATGAGAAGGAGGAGCCCAAATGAAACTGGTTTCTGAAAGCATACCAAAGTGTCGGGTGAGATGCGTCTCACGGTGGCGGCGATCGCTTTCACGTCGGACAATACACCTTTCACCGGGTTTGAGCGTTTTTCGGCTATGGGTCAAAGAATGTTCTTCACTCACCGGTCGACGTATCAACGTGGGTGATAGTGATTGCCTTATATTTTTTCGCTCTCAGTGCAAATTCTATCTCTTCAAGACCGATATGGGAACCGTACGCGGCCTTCAAGACTTCGGGTTTTCCACCATATGCCTTGATGCTTCACGTTTAATGTCAATCAGAATGTATTTGACCCCGACAGGTGTTGTTCGTAACACGTCTAACATACCAATCTGCAAACCCAGCGCCAAAGTAACCTGTCTGTAGGACAAGAACATCCTCATGGGGCTCCACCAGGTTGGCAGCAACCTATGGCACCGCAAAAGAATGCATAATATTCTCTGGTTGAGCTTCACGGTTGTGGCAGTATAGAAACATGGAGACGAAGCTCACCTGGTCCCAGCCGAGCGTACCGCTCCCGCCGATGAGAAATGGGAGCCCATCTTGGGTGTCCACCACAATTCTGCGGTCGCCATATTAAACCTAATCATATTGATACAAGTGACCGTACCTCGTCATCTGCATACATTCTTGGAATATCGATATAAACTCTGGAGAAACGTGGGAGAGCGGGGGCTGAGCAATAGCATTTAGAACCTGTTCTAAGGTGGGTATGGGTTGGATGTAAAGGGTAAAAGGAACTAACTTCATCGGTAACTTCTATAGGGCCAGGGATGCTATACCAAATCCGTGAAAACGTGGCAATCAACGAGAAATTGAGAGGACTCACGCGAGAAGTCTGGGAAAGGCGTTGAAATTAGTCGCTCGCCTACTGGGCGCGAGAACAAGTCATACTCACTTATGAGATTGCTGTAAAAAGGGACATGTACCTCGATTTATCTAAGTAACTGACGTAAAGACTATTTACTAACCTGGTTGGACTTGGGCATGACGGGGAGTCAGGTATTTTCAGAGTGGGTCCAGGTATACGAGCAATGTGGGCGAGCCTCTGCGAGTCTGGGTCACGTAGCTCCACGTATGTTGAACGTACGAATGTAACGGTATTAAAAGCCCTAACGGAAAACGGCCCGGATACTTTAATATCTGAAGCCTTTGACGCTGCAGTGCTCATGTATCCATGACGTATAAGTCTACTCGGGGTGCCAAGACGCCAGACCTCGGAGCATTATCATCAAAATTGTCCATATGCTTATCGGCTGTCTTCTAACCCCATTGTATGCAAGTTGCGGTAGTTAACAATCTAGTTAAACACTGTCTATAAGTCATGATATCAAAACTACATGAAATCTGGGCGACCAGAAACAATAACACCCTTAATTTTCTTGGTGCAATATTGAATTGTTTGAGGCTGGGACAACTAGTCGCTGGGATTGCGCGGTGGGTGTATCAATGATAAAAATGTGGACTCAGGACAGACGAACAGGTAGGAACAAGTCGGACAAGTCAAAAGACGAGGCAACCACAATGACACAAGGAATCGAGAACACATATACCTGGTGTGTCTTTGTAAGACTAGGCAGGGCAAAAAGACAACGATAGATAATCGCTTTTGTGGAAGAGATCACAAAAACTTTGTGGGTGCGTCGTGGTTGTAGTTGTGTGTTGCATAGAAAACTGAATCCACTAAAGATCGATCTCCGAGCGGCCAACGGTGAGTACTGCGATACCACGATGCATAGAAAGCTGATGTTCAGTACTCCATGAAGTAAAGGAAGGGAACACACAACTGCAGAGAAAAATCATTCAGAATATTTTTCAACGGTTTGGACGCGTTCATAAATTTCACGTTTCCTCTTCGACTCTTGTAAATCTTCTTCCCTCTGCTTCATCTTCTGTCTCCTCCGTTCGTCGTCCCGAAGTACGCCTTGATACATATTCTGAGAAGATTAGGTACAAAGTTTTCACGGGGCGGTGACGCGACTCACCTCGCGTTCCTGCTCTTGCTGGAAGTGAACAGCGTATATCGTCAGCGAAGATAGAAGAATAGCTCCAAAGAGCGTCAACTTCGCTGTTCTATTTTGCATCTGCTGGCACAAGTGTGTCGGAGTGTTGAAAAGAACATACTATACGCACAGACCATGATTTCTCAAACAACAGAGGCAAACAACTTCGGTTCCTGTCCTGCTCCCTCTCTCATCTTCCGAATATTTATCACTCTTCCTGCTGTGTCTCATGAGTTGTCTCGAGGTGCGCAAACGCGAAGCTCTTCGAATGGTCAATTATTCATTATGCATTAGGAATTTGAGTCACTTCTGAAGGATGTGATTCTAGCGAAGCGACTATCTGCTTCAAAGATGTCAAGTCTGACAGATATTGCAATGAAGTCTATGGAGGTACGTCAAGTCCGTATGTTCTAGTGTTGTGAGGTTACATGAGTTTCAGAATGATACACAACTTGTTTCTACCCTTTATCGGACACACAAATCTTTACCACCTACTGCGAAGGTGTCCAGCCTATACGTTTTCGATGCTCTGTCCAGGGCTGCTAAACATCATGTCACCAAGAATGGACTTTCTGGCGATGCCAAATCCACGAAGGGAAATTGTGTCACTTTCCTGTCCAAAATTGAAGGTGTTCTAGAGGGGCTCTTCCAGGACATGATAACTATCGGAAACCCGGAAGCAAAGGTTAGTTGTTTCAAAAGTCACTGATAACAGGAGATTTTCTTTGTTCTGGTGATTTCGGACCATTAGTCGCCGGAAGGGCTTGATACCATGTCCTTATTTTTCCACAAGATTACTTTGGAAATGCAAAACGACGTCTTCCGCCCTCTTGTTGATGCTGCGCGGTTTCATCATGTACCCTCTTGCTTGACTTCACATGTCTAAACCAGTATGATAGAGACAGTCCTGACGTTCCTTACTATTACTTGTCTTACAGGAAAAGACCAAGAAAATTCTTGATATATGGGTGAAAGGGGGCACGTTTCCGCCCAAAATTCTTACGCGATTGTCGAGCTTGGTGGAAAGAACAGAAAAAGGTGCATATTCTTCCCAGTCCTGTTTGCTAAGAACCCCCCTTTGTAAAAATCAGCATTTTTTTGCATCCCCCACGTTTCGTAGCATGAGAACGCAACTGAATTATTGTATGTTCTGTCTCAGTGCCCGAAGTTTCTATATCGTCCGGGGCCGTCGTTGACCCGCGTATCTCTATCGTTCAACCCGCAATTACAACACCTCCAGCCACCGCCCCTCCTACTCCCGCAATGGATGCCCAAGCCACGTTGTTAGCGTTATTGGCACAGGCTGCCCAGGCCGCAGCTGTTCCAGTGTATGTATTCAGTTCATGCCCAAGTTTCGATCAACTCATCGCTTACTTTCTAGGCAAACAAGTACAAATACGGGGGTTGACACAGCACAACTAGCACTTCTGCAGCAGTTAGCTTTAGCACAGACAACGAATAATGGAGCACCTTTACAGCCTGCGCCACCGCAGGCCCATCCTGCAATGTCACACGCTGCATTTCCTTCACCGTCGTATCGAGAGGGACCGAATGATAACTCTCATCTGAGTCATCAGAAAGACCTCAGATCAAAAGGGCCTCAGAGTTCAGAACGTGTGAATGCATACGATGATCGGCCTGAGGATAGGTCAAGCCAAAGAGGTGGTTATAGAGGCGGCTTTCGCAGCCGTGGTCGTGGGAGATGGGATGATCGTGATCGTGACCGACATCGAGAACGAGATGGTAGGAGTTCGCCTCGTAGGATACGGCGAAGTCGTTCAAGGAGCCCATCCAGGTATGGGGTTCGGCGTGATGCGCGACCATATAGTCCACCTCGCAGGCCAAATCCTACATCAATGGAATCTCATGGCCGTGGCAGTGCAGAGTCCAGATCGCCTGAAAATGATGGAAAGGACGAATTCGGTCGCGATATTCGACCCCAATCACCCGACAGCGATAAAACATTTCCAAAAGCTGATACACTACGGTCGCCACGAAACTCTCCACCAGCCCGTGCATCCACTCCTGTTGTTGGCCCAAGCACGTCGCAGATTACCCCGGAACCGGCCGTATACTTGACACCTGCATCCACGAGTAATCACGACCAAATGTCATTATCACCATTGATAACTGCGAATTCATCTTCCAGCATAGGTAGTGCAACCATTATCTCGAGCACAGCCTCTTCACAACTGGGCTTAGAAAATTTTGATCCAATGACATTTGACTTTACCTCCCCAGCGTCATGGGAGGCTTTAGGGAAAATGTGGCACGTTACGAAGGGTTATTTGCCTTCAACTGAGGAACTATCTCAATTTGTTTTTACCAGCGGGCAAGCAGCCTTTGCGCCCATGGTTCAAACACAAAAATGGCAAAACACGCCTAATTCCAAAACAAGGCGAGGCGGAGGGGGTGGATATAATAGAGGTCGTGGAGGGTTCCATAATAATGTGCGAGATACCCAAGAAGAATGGGGGCAATACGAAGAGGATAGTCAAACTGACGCTATTGTTCTTGGGGGAGAATCCGGAACTCCTGCTGAGGAGACAAGAATGCAAGTGGACAGCAGCACCACCGATCAGACCAGTCACACTGGTACGGGTGGTAAAATGCAAAGGGTAGGGGACAAGTGGGTGTTTATTCGGGAGCCAGTCGGCACATGATAGTAAGTATGTACACTATCGCGGTTGTCTATTAATTTATTACACGGTTATCACTTCATTATCTTCCATCCGGGTTAATTGAAATACTTGTTCAGGTCTTCCAAGTTCGGAATGGATGTATAGAGCTCTAGGCAAAGCAGGATATCCATTTAAAAAGGATTGACGTGAGAACGGATTCGGCCAAAAAATCAAGTAGGAGGCGGTCGCGGAGAGAATACCAATGATACTGCCGACAATGACGTCTTCTTTATGATGACGCTAATTCGTGAAGTTGAGCAAGTATAAAAACAGAGCTCGGAATCGAAGCTCACATAATCTTGGATTCGAGAAATAGCCACAAAGGCTGCCCATGACAAGGGTAAAAGAGTCAAGACAAACTTGCCTAATCTACTTGATAACAGAGATCTAGGGGGGTATGGAACGCTGAAGCACCAGGCTGCAGTCATGCCTGCTATCCAGAACGAAAGAACAGTCATCCCTGAGAATGCTGTAGAGGAATGACCAGAAGGGAACGATTTTCTTCCACTCAAAATGATATATTCATTTCTGTCAACTGCAGTTAGGGTGATAAATAGGAAGGATCTGCGCATTCGCGCACCCTGTACATTGTTGGATGATCTCATCCCAGGCGCACCGAGCAAGGAAGTCAGGTCGTAAGCGACCTGGAAATAGTGAGATTATGGATCTAGTTGAAGAAGAAGCTGACCTAGCGCATGTTTTCCAAGCGTAGTGAAGAGGTGTGCTAGCCCACTAGGAAAGTTCAGTCCGTTACGCTTGTGAAGGTTGACAACTCACCTTGCGGCAGAAATCGCGATAAAACCGTGGTGGGTTTCCATGATTGAGCCTCTAATCCATCCTGAGATTGCAAAGATGAGGACAGGAACGAAGAACGCAATGTTGTGATTCAGCGGAGAGCTGACACTAAATGGATCGCGCATGTAGTCTACAACTACCAATTAACGGTGGGAAACTTACGTGTCCTTTCCATGAGGATGGTTGATAAGAGGATCGTTCAAGTCAAAAGGTCTTTCATAAACAGGAAGCTCTCCTGCTATCCAAGAAATCATCCATATGAATAAAATTACCGTCCTAGACATATTGAATTTAATGTAATTTTCAATTTGAAAGGCATTGTGTAGGGTACCAGTCTATCGCATATGACCTATCAGCCCAGTCGAAAGAAACGATCCCCAAGAAACGATCGGCTAGCGTCGACCGAGAAGGCATAAGTGCAACGCTGGCCATTAGTGCCCCTGAAAAGTCACAACGTGACATCACGCGACCCGGACGCCGCTTTGACGGCTGCCCTCAGGCTACGCGTCTTCTGTTCATTCATTGTCACCATGGCGAAGCACAAGCCTTCAACGACGCGTGTTAAAGGACAGGCATCCCTCGACGCATTTTTTGGAGGAGTAAAGCCCAAAAAAGAAGCACATAACGCGTCGAATGACTCAGTAGCAGCCGAGGAGTCCAACCACGAGGCTTCCGATGTCGAGATGTCCGATGCTCGACAAACGACCAAAAAAGGCCTTAGAGCTGCTGCGCCAGATGCATCTGACCTCCCTCCGATTCACAAAATTCCTGATATATTCTCTGACCTTGTCAGTCGAATCCCGGAAATTAAAGATGTAGCAGAACACATTGTAGGTCGCAAACTACGTGTCGCAACCATGTGTTCTGGCACCGAGTCTCCTCTTTTGGCTCTCGAACTCATTCAGAAGTCTATCCTTGATCAGTACGGTGTTCATCTCGAAATCGAACACGTGTTTTCGTGTGAGATTGAACCTTTCAAGCAGGCCTACATTGAGAGGAACTTCCAACCTCCTCTTCTGTTTCGTGACGTCTGTGAACTTGGTGACGACGAAGCGTCAGTTTCTTCATTCCTTGTCTGTCCTATTTTTGACGCTTCACTGTTTTTTTATAGGCACACTGCCTATGGAGCACTTGCCCCCGTTCCTGGCGATGTCGATATATTAATTGCCGGAACATCTTGTGTCGACTACTCCAATTTGAATAACCAAAAACAGGATATTGATGCCAGTGGAGAATCCGGCCGTACGTTCCGTGGTATGATGACTTGGGTTAAACGACACAGGCCTCCCCTTGTTATCCTCGAAAATGTCTGTTCTGCACCTTGGGACAAAGTAAAGGAATATTTTGAGAACAACAACTATAGTGCTGAGCACCAGAGAGTCGATACCAAACAATATTATATCCCTCATACGCGGACTCGAGGCTACCTTGTTGCAGTTGATAAGAAAGGATCGAGTATTCCTAGTAAATGGTCCGACTTGGTCAAGAATAAGCTCAAGAGGCCTGCTTCATCGACACTAGATGCCTTCCTTCTTGCATCGGATGATCCTCGTATACATCAAGCCAGACAGAAGCTCGTTCAGGAGAGTTATAATGCGCTTGATCGACGAACCGGTCGTACAGACTGGAGTCGTTGTGAATCACGCCATCAGAGGGCCAGACTCGAGGAAGAGTTGGGAGCCAAGCGTCCATTAACCAGTTGGGATGAAGGTTCGTGATAATTACACTGGTAAATCTGAAAAGACTAATACTGCTTTTAGGAGGCTTTTGTAAATTACCAGATTTTGCTTGGGGAGATTGGGGCGTCGGCCAAGTAGAAAGAGTCTGGGACTTAATGGATATTAGTTTGCTTCGTTCTGCTACCAAGGGCATCGATCCATCTTACAAGACGTAGGTCGTGATCATCCTTGGCCGATGATTAAAGCTGACACTCATACAGTATAGTTTGGAATCTCTCACAGAATGTCGACCGAACCATTGGTTCCAACAAGGTTGGTATTTGTCCATGTCTCACTCCAAGTATGATTCCATATATCACGAACCGAGGCGGGCCCATGGTTGGGCTTGAAGCCTTGTCGATGCAAGGTCTTCCTGTTGACAAACTCCTACTCACTCGCGAAACCGAGGATCAATTAGCGGATCTTGCTGGTAACGCAATGTCTACTACTGTAGTAGGTGCCTGTATCATTGCTGCCCTGGTGGCGGGCAGGAAACTTCTCAAGGCCGGTGATGATGCCCAGACTTATGAAACAAAAGCTGGCACCTGTAATTCAGAGGTAACTGCCATGGACGTTGACGCAGTCGTTGAAATGCCCACTACCAGTGTTATTGTGGGCGAGGATCATTTGGTGCAGGAGCCACTCGATCTTTCCGTTACCAAAGCAGTTTCATTCCCTGACCTTTTGTTGGATGCTGAGAAGAGCGCTCGACTTTGTTCCTGCGAAGGCCGCTTGGATATAACAAGGAGACCACTTTTTATATGTCAAGATTGTGGCTCTTCTTCTTGCAAGAAATGTGGTGGACGTCCCGAGCATAATCCAGTTCCAATAGATGTAATAGTTAACCCCCGCTTTCCACCTTCCGACTTCGCCAAGGAACTCGAGTCTACTTTACCAATGTGCATCACTCTCTCTAACGTGACACAGGAATTACTTGATGGCCTAAAGGTTGTGTCACAAGTCTCGATTCCTGAACAAATGTGGTCGAGCTGGTCTGCAGCAGTCATCCGAGTATCCGGATATGAGCTCCGTTTTGTCGAGACGAAGCGTCAGGAGGTCTGGAGTGCTGTCTATCGTTCTCCGTGCGCAATGCTGGAACTCTTGTTGCATCCTCAACAACCTGAATGGCGGCTTTATGCCATGCCGGAGGAATCTGAGCCAGCGAATGCTGAGATTAGGCGTGTCCTAGAGTCTCCCATTGGTAGACTTATCATTAAGGACAACTTGCTCTCGGGTAAGTGGGAATTCGGCCTGCCCTATGTAACCTCTGTCTCTGTCAAAGTCAAAGGTGTCGGAGAATCTGTGGATTCCTGGGAAGCACGCCTTGGCTTGGCTAATCAGGAGTTCAGTACGAAAAAAGTGTTCTCTGCCCTGCAAATTACAGTGCCTTCTGACAAGGTCGAACTTTTCGATCGCGACATATCAGGAACTTATGACCTGTTGGAAAAATGTGGAACTGCGAATGGTGCTTTGCACAAGAAGCAACCTGCGACAGCTGAGGTTTCATTACCACCAGTCTTCCTGTTCCTGGACCCTCATCGCACAGACGATTCAAAAGACTGTTTTATATTCTCCATCAGCAAACGTCGATACGAGTACGGTGAATCGCGACCTATTATAAGCAAGCTGGCCAATTCGTGGAGACAGTCGAATGAAGAAGGCGAACAAGATGTTTTATGTTATATACCTGTGAAATGGGTATCAACTGATATCGTCAACTTGCAGGTCTGTCTAAGTGGTGCAGCAGTTTCGATTTCAATTGACACGTTATCTAGGCTTCAGTTACAGCGCATGCTACCTTTGCAACGCCTGCAAAATCCCTTGAACCTTCTGTTTCCAAGGATGCATGTTGTAATGCAAATGCTCTCCTTGTTTGCAGAGTTCCCCTCCGTGGTCAAGCTAGTCCCGAGTGGCCACGAGGAAAATGGAAGGAAATCGACAGAATTCATGAACGCAGTACCTTCAAGGCATTGGCTTGGCTGTTAGAACGAGTTCGCCATGTCAACGAGAAATTCGTTGCTTGGCACGAAGTTCCTACACAGACCGAACTATCGAATTGTGAGCGTTGTGCGCCTGCTGCACCGGACTTGGAATGGACACAGATCGGCAAAAAAATTGTCGCGGTTGAAGATCCCGTTCAGGCTGGAGAATATGAACGAAGACTCAAGAGACGCCCAAGCCCATTCTTGACGGAGCTCAAACTCGATGACAATAATGTCGGTACTGTCAGAATTGGCGTCAATATCCCTTCCCTTATTCACCGTGCTCTTTCGCGCCTGCCATCCGCAAACCGTAGCGAGCGCGCCATATTGTCCTGGAGGATCAATACCAACTTTTCTCCTCTTGCGACTATCGACCATCCCCCTTTCACCATTTTAAGTAACAAGCTCGACAAGGAGCACAGTCAACCACCCTCCTTCATAATCCCTCTAAGAAAGGAACAATTACGTTCCCTGGAGTGGATGCTTCACCAAGAATCTCACAACACATCCCCCTTCATCGAGGAGGAAGTATCTGAAGCCATCCTGAGTCCACTTGGTTGGAGGGCAGAGGGTCGAGCCCAACGCCCAGTTCACATTCGAGGAGGTGTACTAGCTGATCAAGTTGGGTATGGAAAAACTGCGATCACTTTGGGTCTGATTGACTGTGCATCTGCGAGCGTGAAGGAGGAATTCAAGAAGATGGGTGACATTCCTGGAAAGATACCTGTTAAAGCCACACTTATTGTCGTTCCTCCCCACTTGACTCTTCAGTGGAAGAATGAGGTTGAAAAATTCACCGGAGACAACCGGTTCAAAGTCGAAGTAATTTCCAGTGTGGCCAATCTCAATTCCATTTCTATCGCCAAAATCAAAAAGGCTGATATCGTTATTGTCGCTTCCAACATTTTCAAGAGTAATGTCTATCTTGAGAATCTCCAGATACTTGGTGCTGCTGGAGAGCTTCCTGGGAAGGAGGGCCGTCATTTCAACGCACAATTGGACAAAGTCCTTGCTTCTCTGAAGTCACAGACAGAGATTCTGAAGACTAAAGGTGCTACAGCTCTTACGGAACGGATCCAGGTCGCAGAAGAGGAAGGTAAGTATGCGTCTTTGTTTGTCGGACTGCATCGCTCAATTTGAACTATTTAGCTAAAAGGGCCGCCGTGGCTGCGGCTGCATTGCTTCAGTCTAAACGTTTGAAAGGCAAATCCTACAGAGAGGCGGCTGAAAAGGCTCAAGTTGAGATTGACGCTAAATCCCAAGTCAAAAAGGAAGTCGAAAAGGAAAAGGAAACGAAACCAATCAACGGAAAGACTGCGAAAGGTCAAGATTCCTCACTAACTGGTAAAGTTGTTGAGGTCTATATCCAAAGTCTCCCCCCTCGAAAGCTTTTGGATAATGGAAAGAAGTCTGCCATTTCGTCTGTCGCCTCGACCCCTCCGGAAACAGAACCAGAGTCTGAGGCCTTTGAATCCACAATCGAAACTGAAAATGAGGGAAATCGCAAAACACTGCGACGTGTTGCATCCCAGAGATCAATCATTATCTCTAGCGACTCGGAAAATGAAAGTGATCAGGAAGCACAAAAGAGGCGCAGGAAGGCCGTGTCCAAGAAGCCTGTGCGAAAAATCAGGAAGAATAATTCAGATATATCTTCTGACTATGAGGCAAGTTCCAGCGACGAGTCGGGATCTGAAATATCCGATGGTGAGCAATCAGCAGAGGAATTAATGTCTTCGGGTGACGAGGGAATATCGAAGAAGCGCAAGACATCCGAGAACAAAGGCAAGGAAAAACCGAAGGTCCTTCCCCGACCGCAAGCCAATGGGAAAAAATCCGCCACCTCGAGTTCCGACGTTGACATGGACACGGACGGCTCTACCAAGAAGGTTACCAAGCGCAAGGCTGTTGGTGAGGATAAGCGTCCAGTCAAGAAACAGAAACGGTTTGATAGCGACCCATGGAAACTCGAGACGACAGCTGTCCAAAAGGACTGGACCAGTATGAAAGCACCTCCGTTGGAGATGTTCCACTTTGCACGCAAAGTTGTCGACGAGTATACATACCTAGATGGCAAGGTTCACTCCCTCGTAACCAAGATGACTGCGGAACGGAGCTGGGTTCTTTCGGGAACACCGCCGATCCACGACTTTGGAGCATTGAAGACGATTGCCGCTTTCTTAAATCTCCATCTAGGAGTTGATGATGACGCCGAAGGGCAATCTGTTGAAATCAAGAGACGCCGCAGGGAACAGACAGGTTTGCCGTGTCGATAATATATCTTAACGAGCTTGAGGACTGATTTCCGTTGCAGCTGTTGAACAGTTCCATTCGTTCCGGGAAGTACACAGCCTCGAATGGCATGCAAATCGTGTCGAATTAGGCCAACGTTTCCTAGATCGTTTCGTTCGACAGGTGTGTTGGTTTTAACAATATTGTTTAGAGTCTCTTGACATTGCCATTCCAGAACATTGCAGAAATTGATGAAATTCCGTGGACGGAGAAAATCGAGCAAGTTGTTCTTCCTGCAGCGGAACGCGCGATCTATCTAGAGCTCGAGCATCACTTACATGCCCTGGATATGACCATAAAAAGGGGCAAGAAGACCGAGAGTGACCGAGAACGCCGTTTGAACCAGTCTCTTGGGGAGAGCAAGTATGTGATCTGACATTGTCCTGGCGTACATCTAATCAACAAATTATTACAGGTCCGCCGAAGAAGCCTTACTGAAGCGATGCTCGCACTTCGACCTTGAAATGACCAATGATAACGCAATGAAAGCGTGCGACGTCATCGTACGGGAAAGGCAGAAACAACTTGATGAATGTAAAGTCGATCTCCTCAAATCGATTAAGGATGGCATAAAACGAGAGAAAAGTCTTGGATACCTAGGTTCCGAGTCCATGTTCGTCGAATGGATTCGAGTATCTCGTGGTGAGGAGGGTGTCGAAGATAGCGAAGCGTCGCAGATGGTCGTAAAACTGCTCGAAGAAGCGGGAGTTGATGAAGCCAGGTTTGAAAACCCCAAGAAGAACGCCAAAGATATCAAATTGTCCGAAAGTTTGAAAGAACGGGCTTGGGAGCACCGAGAGAAAACCCATGAAATCAGGCGTCTGACAAAGGAGCTCGTTGGCCGTGTCCGCTCCCTCCGATATTTCAGTGTCGTCCGCGACCTCCAAAAACAGAGGGAGAAGCCACCGGTAGTAGACTGCCCGAATTGTGGCAGAAAGGGAATTCCTATGACTGATGTAGCCGTCTTATCGTCTTGTGGTCACATGGGCTGCTATGAGTGTGTCAGGAGCCGTGCCGAGAGCGAAGAATGTGTTTATGCCGGAAAGGGAGGTTGTAAAGCTGCCGCTAGAGTCCTCAACATCGTCAGAGCCGAAACGTTGGGTGTCGATGATCCTGCTCGTCATGGACAAGGAAAGCACTTTGGTGAAAAATTACAACAGATCGTGGATCTCATCAAGTACGATTCTCTTGATTTTTTGTTGATTCGAAGGTTGACACTAAGACTTTAGGAACAAGGTCAAGAAAGACGAGCGAGTTCTGGTCTTTGTGCAATTCCCCGACTTGATGAAGAAAGTGACGGAAGCTTTCACCTACAACAAGATACAGTTCTTGGAAATCAAAGGTACTGCGCATCAGAAGAGCAAGAACTTGGAGCAATTCCAGAACAACAGCAAAGAACGTGTATTACTCCTCAATGTCATGGATGAAAGCGCCAGCGGTGCGAATTTGACATCTGCGAATCACGCCATATTCCTGTCACCTCTCCTCGCGCCATCGAAGGAGATTTATAAGGCTTGCGAGACGCAAGCAGTCGGTCGCTTAGTCCGATTCGGTCAAACGAAACACGTCTACGTTTGGAGGTTCTTGACGGTGAACACTATTGATGATGAGATCTGGAAGAAGCGACAACGAGAACTATCTGAACTCGGGCTATCTTGATTAATGCTACTGATGAACAATTAGTTATATATATTCGAAGAATCTGCTGTAGTTTGAATACATGCCTGGAACCTGAAACACTTCCTTTGAAGTCGATTAGATGAGAAAAAGGTGTTCGCATATGTAGGTGGTATACATCATTGTCCATTATTATTATTAACTCACTCTTGTTACAAGCCCCCGCTTGAAGGTAGAATCACTTAGACGACATAACGTAGCCTGTAGTATCAAGTATCTTCTTGCCACAAATTGAGCACAAGCCCTTCTTATAAGCGCACCCTGTACGTGTCGAAGATTGAATGCAGACAGAAAGGTGCCTGGAAAGTCACATACCATGGCAATACTTTGCGCTGTTCTGAGTTGTCGGTTGCTTACAATCCTTACACTTTCCTTGGTAAGGCTATTGTACGGATTTAATATCGGATGCTGTTCAAAAGAGGCACTACACCCACCTGAAAGCGATTCTTGGAACTGCCTGGACGATTCAATAGCTTATTCTCGCCGACTTTCCTTGTTCCATCTTTGATACTCTTAGAACTCGACGTGAAGGGATCAGGCGCTGCAACTTTTGATAGTTTCTATGGACATAATTGAGAATACTCCGGACAGTGTAGACAAAGACATACCGACTCGCATTTCTTGCAAACCATATCGTGGTTCGGAACAAGTCAGGAACGCGCGCGTGGTCGAAGCTTTCGATCGCTGACTCAGCAGATCGGGTACACCCGATCTCATCTCCCTGTTCGTCTCGTTTTCTCAGTTGGTCTATTACAGGTGTCCATCGCAACATGCAAGTACAATGGAAGATTTTGTTCTATTATTTGACTTTTTACAAACTTCCAGCGCGTCCTTAAACCTGGGTCACCCCTTCCAGTTGCGATATGTTCTATTTGGGAAGGTGCCACCCTACGATCAGGCTCCTATTGTTCCTTCTTTGCTTCGCATTATCCCTGCCTCGCGAAAAATGTCTATCAGAGCCAAACTTTCTCTGACTTCTTCAGTCCAAATTCGTTGACATGACATCCTTACAACATGTTATGGACCCGGCGTACTCTTCACAAAAGATCTGCGCCGCATACAATGACCTTCCCATCATTGATCAGGCTAGGGCGCTATTTATTTTGGTTTTTAGCGCGTTAATTCAAGCAAATGGAGGCTGTTCGCGTGCCGATGTTGAGTAACCAATCACTTTCTTTCTCTTTTCTTCGCTAGCTATGAACCCTCGTATAAAATCGCATGCAAGAAAAAGGTAGGATCTCCAGTGCACCATGGCTCCTCGTCGAAATCTGAATACTCGTCACTATAAGATATCGAATGACGTCTTAATCCTGGTCTTACGCTATCTAGATTCTATCTCTCTATGGCGCGCCTGCAAGGTAAGGTCTTTGCTCATGAATGCTGAATGTTCTCTCTCATGCCATACTCAGGCTTTTAAGAGAATTCATTCCCTCGTTATGGAATACTCTCCTCTTCACTACGTTTTCGAACTTGCCGTGGCCGGAATGAAAGATGGGTCAGTATCCCATGTTAATAAGCCCGCCGTTGGGCGTCTTCAGCTTCTGGCTACATATCGCAAGGATTGGCCCTCGTTAATATGGGGCCATGAACACAAGATGCTTATTGCCCCACAGTCGCGTTTCGGTGTATCTTCTGGGTTTTTTCATCAGATACGCGTGCACAGTGGACGGTATTCCCTTGACATCGCGGAACTACCGTCTTGCCGCACATCTCGCTCGCCTTCACTGACTCGCCATCTAAAGTTTCGTACTCCAGAAATCGAAAACATAGCCATTGACCGGTCTCAGTGCCTCATTGTCACCAGCCACGTCCTAAGGTGTGAATTGTCTCTTCTGGTTCCTTCTTTCACTTGCTTGGTCTGACATCCCTAAAAGTCTCCAGACTGGTATTGGTGTCGTCTTATATTTTAGGGATCTCTGGACGTTCGAGAAGCATCCAAAGGCTTACAGTAGCACATATGATTGTAATGTTGGGCCCAACCCCGTTTCCAGTATCTCCATCGCTATAGCCGGGCACAACACGTCCGTCTCCTTCGAGTTTTCCAGTGGCAAAGTCATGCACCTCATTCTTAATTGGTGTACTTTCCAAGCTGGGGTAAGCTTTTCATTTGTGCACACGATATAGTCTTACCGGGTCTTGGGAAATAGTGGTTGGAAGATAACGATATCCAATTCCTTAGCGAGAACCGTCTACTCGTTGTCCGGCGCAGCCGCGGCCTTCCCTATATAAGTCTCTACAACATTTCAAACATCAATACCGTGGCTGTCGAACGTGATTATGAACTGCCTGAAGCTTGGGCAAGGTCCATCATCGGATTTAGCCCTAACACATCTTCATTGACTGATCAGCCCATCCCATCGGAGGCAATGTTTTATCCTGACCCTTGCAGACGCGTTGTTCTTGTCGTGATCAAGACGTCTTCTCCTAATGGAGGCCCGTCTGTTCGGAACTGGCTCATAGTCAATGAATCATTTTTTCGGCCGACTTCGCGTAAGGATCGCCTTCGAGTCTCCTGGAAGGAGTGGAGTCAGGCTTGCCTCATCCGCAACACCAATCCGACTATCTTCGGCCCTTACGTCAACGGAAGCCGCGTTGTGTTTGCGGAGAATACACCTGGTCACTCGCCCCGTGCCCCTGTGTTGTCCAGGCTTAATCTAATCGAATTCGCACCCTTTCCCGACTCGAGTTGTGTTCAGACACGTGCCTGGTCCATGATTGGCCCGCGTTGTGTTCTTGTTCCAAACGAAAGCAGTCGTGAGCTACCTTCCAAGACCGTGGACGGTCGCCAAATTGAAGATATTCGTCTTACTGAGGACAATATCATCTTGTTCTTGGTATGTGGCAACTCAAAGTTGCAAGTGTTCATGGCCATCTCATATCCTTCCACCAGAACAATCACAATGACTCCAAGCCTGTCAATATACTCACTTTTGGAGTGCCACACTCTACGGGACGCTCTCACTCTCATCATGATAGTCGCACACACCATTGAATTGTCGCTGCAATTCATTGACGAATTCTCAAGAATTTAACCAGATTTTGAAGCAATTGAAAGCAAACGACCAAGAAATTATCGTCAGTATCTTGTATTATTAGCCTCTAGGTCTCAAAGTACCTTTGTAGTGACATATATCCTCTCACTCTGAAATCAAAAGAAGTTGGTAGACAAATATCTATTGTATATATGGTAACTTGGGGGAGCCGATTTGGTAAGTGTGAGGACCAGCATTGAGAAAAGCGACGAATTAGATCTTCCACTTCAAGACAATCCATACAACCCACCGCCTCCTGTCTTTGTCATCATTATCACCCTTCACGTCCCAAGTCCTTGCTTGGTCACCCTTGACCTGCTTCTCTTGAGCGCTTTCTATGTCAAAGCCAGCCTGCTGAACAGCATCAAGGAAGGACTGGATAGTATATCGACCAGTGTGTAAGCCAGCAACAAGATGTATACGTGCAGACGGCGACCTCTTGAGCGTAATTTGGAGACTTTGGATGAAGATTGTATGTAGAGTAGAATTCCACAATGTATCTGCTGCGACCACGATATCGAAAGCACCATCGTCACCAATGACAGTGGAAGCATCAGAGCCCCATGCATATGGTGCAGCGACACAACAATGCGAGACGTCATTGCGCGAAACGTTTTCAGCAAGCGTCTTAATCAACAATTCGTCGGGGTAGTCGCTGACGACAACAGATACATTGTCAAAGGCTTTTGCGATGGATATCCCCGGCAGACCAGCTGATGCGCCTAATTCAAGAATCCGAACTTTTTCACCAGCGGAATTTCGGATGGTTATCATCGCGTCGATGGAAAGCTGATCAAGGTGATCTGCTAGATAGCGTGATGCCACCCAGATGTCGGACGCGTGTAAAGACCAGTTCGCGGGAAGCGTATCAGGTGTGACTAGCGTAACCTTTAAAGGTGCATCTGTGGCGCAAGCTTTAGACGAAGGATTTTTGCACTCGTGCGTGTACACAGATCCCGCCGACGCAAGTGTGATTGGTTGGTGATCAAAAAGCGTCTCCAATGAACTAGAGAAGATGTCAGTGACGTCTATCTCTGTCCCTTCATTCACCATTTAGTGACAGAACGTAGATATGTCACAGATTGGTGGTAATAAACGGTTTTAGGTCTGCACTACAAGACCAATAAGTGATTGTCCGTTTTTAGAAATATTTAAAATTCAAGCTCCAGATAAATACGTACCAGAATGACATCGCGTAATACTACAAACATAGCGAAGTCGTATTACAAAAGTACATTTCGGAAGTGGAAACACTCCTTCAAGAGGGTTCGGGCAAGCACCGAAGACATACGCACACCAGACCAGGAGGACGATGACTCCTCCACCTTTTCCACCTTTCTGGCAGGCATTGTCACCTGTGTGAACACTGAAGAAGCACATAGCTTTTTAAAGCCGGAGATACATGAGTGCTGGTGCCAATTGATGACTGGAAGGTGGATTTTGAGAGTATAAAGAGTGCTAATGCAATTGACACGCTGGATGAGCTCAATGTGCGAGCGACAGTGTGGATGAAGGCGACTTTGTTTCACTTCCGCCTTGGTCATTCATACCCGAAAGATATTCAATCTACTGTCCCATCCACAACTTGCCAAGATGCCTTCCTCATAGAGTGACCATCCACAGCCAACAACAAATTCAGTGTGAGGATCATGGATGTATATCAACTGTGCTCGACCAGGGGCGGGAGCTGTATTCCACCTATAAAGATAGATATCGTCTTCAGTATTGCGATTTTTCTAGAACAAAAAGAGTAACAGACACTCGACAAGTCATATCATAGCTTGCAGTTGCCAATATTTCAGCTCGATGAGGACTCCATTGAACTTTCCTGACTGCATATTCATGGCCAAAAAGTTGCGTTTCACGAGCACTGCCGACTTGATTGAGTTCTCCGGGTTTAATCATCCGACAATCCCATATGTTGACAATTTTATCAACTCCACCACTTGCTAAAGTCAACGGCCGATACTTGTTCCAATCAACAGACAAGACTTCTCCAGTAGATGCTGGTATTGTCAGTACTGCTGCCGACATTGGATTGGTGAAGTTATTGTGGCCCGGTCCGGAGGGAACAAATGCTGGAGACCTGAGGTCGAAGATTTTTATCGTCCCGTCTGTTGAGCATGTTGCAAGAGTGTCGGGCTGATGGGGAGAGAAGATGGCTTGATAGACGCAAGATTGATGGGCTTGCAGAGTGGACAAAGACCTTGGCCGGTCTGGTGTCCACTGTCAATTGATGAGGGTAGCTCCTGAGGGTGAGGGGGTGTAACACACCAATTTGACCGTTCCATCCCATGACGATGAAGCAAATGTATCCTTTTTAATATTTGACCAGTCTACAGAAAAGACTTCACGCGTGTGCTCTTGCCATGCACGTATAGGTAGATCCTGAAAACACTCGCGATAAGAAAAAATAACTTGTTCAAAGATTATCAACCATACATTAAGCATCACGTCCCACAGCCTAATTGAACCGTCTCCCGAAGCTGTTACTAGCTGATTTTCATGTATTTCAGACCACGCGACGTCATACAGTCCGTCTTGAGTTTCATAACTGGCGCCTTGGATGATCAGCCTGGAGAGATGACGGTAATAAATCTACGTACAACTTGTCAAGCTTTGGCAAAGGAAGGCCGGCCGGTCCAGGAGCCAGAGATACCAGATGGAGTCGCCCATTGCCAACCAAGCCAAAGTTGGCCGACGATGCAAGGGCGATGCGGTTACTATGAAACGGAGACCATGCCAAGGAGTAATGAGCAAAGCCAGGGGTCTGGAGAACGTTTGGAGGCGGGTTCATCGTAGCTGTTTGTTGGCGTAGATGGTGAAGAGGTCAAGCATGGACGGAAGACCGGAATTATAACCGAGGTCGCACTCGATTTCGACAGTCACATGCGAGTTTCTGTCCCTGGGCTTCCGCAGACAATCCTCTCTGCTGTATCCTCTGCAAAGACAATCTCCCGTTCAGAGGCCATTCTCAGGCTCTCAGAGTTCTTAGGAAAGGGGAATGTAACTGTCTTGACTGGTGCAGGTGTGAGTGTCGACTCCGGCATAAGGGCATATCGAGGAAATGACGGCCGTTACATGAATCCAAATTACCAGTAAGCAAACCGCCGTCATACCATCGACGTGCATAACATGAGAAGACCTATATTCTATCATCAACTTATAGACGAAACAGAGAAAGGGCACTCATTTCGGTGAGACAGACAATTTGTGAGAACGAGTCAGCGACTAGACCGTCAATCTAACAGGCAACGTTACTGGTCTGTATGAGTCTCGGTACTTTCCATCTTTTTTGACCCCTCGACCACGCCAGGCTGAGGTCATACTTGGGATATCCTCCTGTTCGCGACGCAGAACCTAATCCTACTCATTTTGCTCTCGCTGCATTGTTACATACATCGTTCATCTCTCATATTATTACCCAAGTAAGCCATTGCCGATACTTGTGCGATAAATCTTGACCTTACACCTCCTAGAATGTCGATGGACTTCACCAGAAGGCACTCTACCAAAAGGGTGGTCGTCAGTGGACCCCTGTCAGGTTGCAGCAAACTATTCTAGAGCTCCATGGTACCCTGCATGTATGTCACATCCCAAGTCTCCGATAATAACAATGACAAGACCGGTAGCGTGTGCATTGCAAATATAGGCATTCTGTAGATCGCGATACCTTCCAGGATTGGCTCTCCACTGCGAATCCGAAGTGGAAGGATTTTGCAGATGAGATGGAAAGGACCTCAACCCAACCAAGAACAAACCCAGACGGAGATGTATGAAGCTCCCTTGCTTTTCTTCGCCTTGTTGTTTGATACAGACTTTCCAAGGTTGCCATTGAAGGTTTAGGCATCTCCTACAGCGACTATATTATCCCGGATTGTCCATCGTGTTTATTAGAACAGCGTAGAATCAACATTGTTTGTGACCAGTCGTTATACATATGTCAGAGTCTCACCTCCCACTTCGATAGCACAAACCAGAAGTAATTTTTTTTGGAGAATCCATCCCCCAGCATACCAAAGAGCGGTCGTAAGTCCTGTTTATCTGTGCCCAGAGTCTTTTCCTGACCCAATCAATTTAGGTATCAATATATTGAGAATTCAGACAGAATCCTAATTATTGGCACAACCCTTGCCACATATTCTGCCTATAGGTGCGTGATTCAGCTTATATGTATTATAATGCAAAGTTTGAAAATAACCTCCCATCTAGGCTACTGAAACATGCTCTTGAGCTTGAAAAACCTGTCATGTTGCTGAATGTGGGTCCTACCCGTGCAGATGGAATTGCTGGGGTCATGAAAATTGACATGGAAAGTGGAAACGTCATGAGGGACGTAGCCCGGACTGTATTGTAAGTTTGATTTTTGATCGTCTTTCATGAGTTGATCATGATATACCTGAAGGGGGTCAAAGGCCATCGACGATTCCATAGTCGCAGAAATGTTACCTAGCGGCATCGTAAAACCATTACCGATGGAGCCATGACTAATTATTCAGTAAACTCATGAGAATATTCCAACGAGGAAGTGTTGATGGTACGATGGTTAATATGTAGGATACAGGATTGAGTATCAATGTTACGTCAAGTGGATGAGCAGGTGTAGAGATGCCAGGTTATAAATACAGCTGTCTTTGGGGATGTTACTTCTGAATCAGAATGCACGAAGACAAAAATGAAATGAACTAATTCATCGAAAATACAAGATTAATCTCAGAAGACTGAAACCGAGCTAGTAACGGAATCAGATACTATCGTTGTCGTCGCCGTCGAGGTCTCCCACTAGACTTATGTGGGGGACAAAATCAAGATCGAGCGCAAACTGGGGAACAAGAAGCTGATCCCAGCTCCAGTCCTGCCAATGTGCTGATATGAACGGCTGGCTCCTCTTTCCATGTGTACGAGAAATATACTCTTCGAATACGGCATCCGGGTTAGGCGATGATATAGGTTTTATGGGCGAAGGTGAGGTGGATGAGTCATAAAAACGGAGCGGACTCTCCGGGGATATGGTTATTGAGTCCCTTTCGTTGGAATCCTCTTCTAGAGAAGGGGTACGAGCCCGGGTGTCAGAACCTTCCGAGATCGGATGACTCAACGGCCGAAGTCTGAGAATCTGGATGGAAGCAGAATATCTGGTCGACAAGGTGAAGTCGCCAAAGCTTACGAGCCAAAACGTACATCGAAATCTGCTCGCTCTTTTTCTTTTGTCTTTGAAAGCTTCGGTATCCGTTTCTTGGGCGTGGGGGACTTGAACGTAGGATAATGTCTCTTTAAGCAACGATTACGATGTGTTCTCCAGTGGTGGCCGTCAAAAAGGCTCTTCATTGAGAGCTTGATCTTCGAACCGCATGTTCTACATTTGACAAGATAAGGACTGAGGACGATGGCCATTGAATCTTGTAACAGTTCTTGTTCACGGGTCTTCTCAGCTTCAGTCTGGGGCACCAGCGCTTCATCATCAGAACTATTGAGATTGTCTAAAATTTATTTTACCGTGCAAAGGGGAAGAGATCTTACGACACACCTTGGAAGCGGTGTAAGACGGTCATCGTCACTATAATTTTCGAATCTGACATAGATGGTTTTCAGTTTGACTATTGTTACATACACGCGATTTACTCACGGTAATGAATTAGACATTGGCTGGTGAAACTCCTAGAATGATGTATATATGCAACTCGACTGAGAGTCAAACAGGCGTCGAACGAAACGCACACTCCTCTCTGGGCGATTAGAAATCGGAAAGGTGGTCGCCATCATCGAGCACTGTTTATGATTATAAAGTACGGTCTGCTCGGGATGTCGGTAGATCTTAGCGAAGATCACTGATGAGGTCGGTGGACGTGATATTCACGAGGGGGGAAGGAAGTTTAGACGGTACTTTCGTTTGGGTCAAGAGGATTATAAGGTTCTCGTAGACCATTCGGACAACCCTCAAAGGCAAATAAACTCCACGCGGCAAAGCCCGACTACTTCAAGGGTCGAAATGACTTCTAGCCGATGACTTAACGACAACGACGACGCGTGGCAAGTGCATGGAGCCTGAAATGACATTATAATGGGCAGCGAAAAGGTGTATCCAGAAGTACAACACGTATTTCGAGAAACAGGGCCGATAAAGTTTATCCTCAAATGTGTGCGGCAAAGGTATTAGTGAGAGGTATACATACTACTAATTTCGTGAGAGGTTCTCCTTGAAACCTCGGATAAATGCTTGAAAGGGAAGGGCAAGCCAGCCGGCTGCTGTTCTAGGTTCTCTGCGCGGCTCTTCACGAGTTTCGATGCGGGCGCGATTGGTTGGTCTCGATACTTGGTCGTCTGATGCTCCGTCAGCACTCTCTCCATCTTCGCGAGCGCGTTTAGTGCCGTGAGTATTCGATATTTGCTTCTCATTTGCTATAAGTGTAGCCTCTGTGGATGCTACAGATGCAGTCGAGTGAGGAGGTCGTCCGGGGAACGGAACTGTCGAGACATCTGAAGCAATATCTGAAAGTGTTGATGTCTTTTCGGCCTTCGGAGAATTGGAAAGAGGTCTATACAATGTCAAGAATTGATGAAATGGTATTTTATCGAAAGGCTCACTGAGTGCATTTTGTTTTATGCTCTGTCCAAGCAAGTAGGTTGTATTCGCCTTGGAATTTACTTTCGCCATTTTCACCATTCAATGTAGAAGTGACTGTAGTGCCACAGTACACACACACAACATCGTGTTCTGTGAACGATTTGACTTGAGAATCGTTTACAAGTCGCAGTTTCCTCGTTGCTGCTGCGACTCGGTCGCTTGGTTGGTGCCTACCAGACTTCGATCAGAAAAAAAAGTAGAATAGTAGATCAGATGTACACACTCCGTCGAGGCCTGGCAAGTGAGTGTGTGGGCTTTCCAGTTCGTTATTTTGTAAGGCACGTTATTGGACAAGCGAACCCAAGTCCCACAATTACGACACAAGACTTCGTGAGGCTTCAGTGATGAGACAGCAGGATCAGCGGTGAGAATATCAATCCGCTGTTCCACCGTCTTCGTACGTTGTCTCGATATTTCGGTATCATCGTCTGGGCCATCGTCTGCAGGCCTAGCAATATTGACCGACAGTCAAACTTCGTAAGGGGGAAAAATGAACATACATACATAGGCATCTGGTCACATTTAGCGCGGTGCATCTCCCAGGGACGGATTCTGTATGTTGTCCTGCCACCCAGACGGACAGACTTGCCACATCGTCTACATTCAGCAGCATCTTTCGTCAAGGCACGACAAAGTGGTTCGTTCTTAAAATACTCCAACCGCTGGGCTTCACTTCGCCTAGTCCTTCCTACGCTAATCATCGAATCCGCAATTGATGCGCCATCGTCTGCGTCGGTATCTGGCGAGGCAGTCCTCCTACACAGAATCAGTACGCGCTTGATGTACCAGAATCAAACAGACCGTGAAGGGCGCTTCACACTGGAAACTGAGATTGGTTTCTTAGAGATTGCTGAAATAGATGTTGGAGCTGGGACTTGTGGTTGTGGACGACTTGTTGTAGCTTGGACATGGTGACTCTTCTTAGACACCGTGCTCTTGACGGACTCGCCGGAATCACGTCGTGTACGCTTTGTGGCTGATCCAGGAGGAAGGCTAGATAAAAGTAGAACGCGGAGTAGAAGCGAAGAAATCGACGCAACCTACCGGTTGTCGATCTTCAGCGGCTCCTTACTTTCAGGAGCCTGTATGTAGGTAGGAAGTCAGACCATGATGCTCGTATATATGCGTCTTACAAACCGTCATGTTGGTGGCTTTCATTATCTCCTTGGCTTTCCCTTTAGGTGTAGTTGGGAAAACACTAGCAGAGGTAGGATCTGAGTGTGACGGATCACTGTGCTTCATAAGTACCTCAATGGGTCCATAAGCGATCGACAGGATACGTACTCGGTAGCGTCCGTGATCTTTCGCTTCTTCTATATGACAATGAGAGACGGGGACGGAAAACGTCTGAGCTCCGACCTTTTGTCTCTCTAAATAGGTGACTTTTACCAGTGGCCTGTGAAAATAACACAAGCCTTCAGTTGACATTGATGTGGGCGAAATCTCGAAGTTCAACCTTTCGGGGGACGAAGGGACCTTATTCATGAGAATATTTGAGTAAAATGAAAGGAATGTGGGGCGTAAGGCAGAGGAGAAGTAGAATACAAATTCAGAGCATTTGGTCGATACCCCCTCATAGAAAAGCACTTTCGGATCGCTAAGCTCTTGCAAAATATGTGTAAATAACCTCTCCACCGACATCGCCAGCGAGCACAGACAACTCAGGTCAAATTATGCCCCAAACTACAATTTGAAACTATACATACATACTCGCCAATTTTCATCGGCCGAAAAAGACATGGGCATGAAACTACAAGATACAGATTCGTCATCTAAGAATACCATCGAAAAGGCCGAACCATACAATTAACGACTAGTTGAAGCGGAGGGATCGGCGCTCTGGACGTGTCCATTGTTCACATGATTCGAAAACGAGCTCAGCCCACTGGTCGACAGTTCTTTGTCAATGTTGGGATCAATAGCGGGATAATATGCGACGCGTTGATCACTCTGAGGATGCTGGATGTAGGGCTGCATTATGGGTTGCGGAGGCTGACCAGGACCGATCATCCCCTGCTGCGGATAGTAATAATGTGACGCCGGTCCCAGATTTATATGACTTGCTGGTGGATATATGATGTGTGGAGGAGGTGGAGGTGGATATGATGGGTGAGAAATCGACGGGAGATGGAGACGTTGTTGAGGAGGCGGCTGAGAATACTCATTGTCAGCAGATGGTGGACGGTATTCATCGGTTCGGTTATTCTGGGCTCCGGCTGCTGCAAAACAAAACGTCAGATTGAGCAGATGAGCTACGTCAACAACTTACCTGCTTCAGCCATGGCAGCAGCCTGGGCCTTTCGATGCGTACACTCTGCTGCTCGTCCCTCACGAGAACAATCCTTACACGCACGTTCAATACATTCCAACCCTTTCCGTACACAGGAAGCGCATGGCCTGAAAAGATTTATCAATGCGATCCTACTCGGCTTTAGTCAAGGCTTACCTGACACCATCACACCGAATTTTATCACGCCTATTGGAAGGATGAGTTATTTAATCAATAAGAGAAATGACTGGACATTCCTGCAGCTCACACACGCCTAAATGAGTTTGATGTCGTCTCATCAGTCTGAACCAGATGAATAGAGCGAAGCACTTACCGCTTTGACTCGTGTGCCATGTCCTCTGCCTTTCCTAGGTTGTGTAGAACATGGCTGACCGGATTCGACACAGTTAGAGCACGGTCGAACGTCTTCACAACGTTTACCGTCTTTGCGACATCCTTCGCATCTAAGTTTCACAAGTTTGGGCCCACGATTGACATGTACGCATTCCTCGTTGCGAGAAACACATCGTCCGCAAGGGCGTTGGTCATCACACTAGATGACATTTAGAACCACCCCATTGCTAAAATATGGAACCGTACCTTCTTGTTGTCCCTGCGACAGTTCGTGCACGCCAACTTCGCACGTTCGGACCCATTAGCACGCATCGGTCTTGCAGCAGCCAAGGTGGGTGATTCCGAACGCGCTGCGTGATAAACAGTTTCCTCCATACATTCAAGCTGCATATCCCTGCATCGTTGGCATGGTTTGCCATCTTCACAGCGAACACGCGCCCGCCTGCAGGGATCACATCCATCGACGCATTGATCTGCACTAAACCCCTTTTTAATACACCCAGCGCACGGTCTGCGTTATGTGCTAAGTTAAAAGCTCTTTGATGGATCGAAAAGTTTACCTTGCACCATCGCATCGTATTTTGTCACGTCTTGTTGAGTTGTCAGCATATTTACAGCATAAACATGTCAGAGACCAACCTGCAGTTAGCACATGCCTAGGATGAATGAGAACAGGTCAAAGTGCAGAAAGAACTACATACGCGAGAAGCTCTTCGTGGCCAAGCTGGAGAGTTGTCGGAAATCGGCCGTTGCTCATCCATGATGATAGCGGAACGGAAGAGGATCAATCAAACAACCTCGGCGTTCCCCGACAAACAAGACGGACACCGGCCCGATTTCGGAGACGCCAGTGCTTGAAACCGAATAGCTCATTTGGTTGCCCCAGGCGGACCTGTAGTTGGGGGAGCTGACAGTTTGCATGTCTATCAGCCAGTGCTGGGAGAGTTACAGCTCTGTGGCAGCGGGCCGGTATTCTTGAAATGACTGTTGGTAACTACGAAAGCAAAGGACTCAGAGTTGACAGTGGCATCATAAATGATTGTATGAACATTGCCAAATGTGAACATTGGAGAAGGCAGTTTAAGGCTCCACTCAAACGTTGAACTCTCGGGCCTTGCGAATATGACTGCTATGTATCCATTGCATATACATGTGGATTACATCGAGCAACGAAGCAGAACATGTCAAGATTTTAATCCAGCTTGCCCCGAAGGGTGACAAATGATGACAATAATGTGGCCTTCAAAAGTATAGATACAATATCTCCATGCAGCGTCGACTCCGCGAATCATAAGTAAATTAGTTATATACTGCAATGTAATTTAGTTTCCATTTGGCAACTGCAAGTAAAAAATCAGTGAGTTGTCACCAGGCCAAACCCGAGATAAGACTGACATTTAAAATTATTTGGGTTAGCGACCGCCTGCGCACAGGTTCCAGGGCAACCAGACGTGGGGTATGTGGCTGTTCCAAAGTCGCCGCACAACGTCGTGTCGATTACCAACGAGTGGTCACGGAAATGAGAGTCGATATTGCACGCTGCGGAAGACCAGAATGCAACGGGTTCACCCCAGACGCACGGATCGGGTCGCTTCTGATTGATGTCCTCCGGAATCTCGCCTCTAGCAAAATGCCATACTTTGATACCATCAGAGTTCCACAGATGAGCGAAGACACCACCAGCCAGAAGATTGAATCCCTTGCCATATGACCTTGTGTCTCTATCTAAGAAAGCACAGCCGGCATTCGAGTTAGCACTACTGGCGCATTGTTGACCAAGTACTTGTGTATCGGCCGCCAAGCGCACAGAACCAGAGGATAAAGTACAACCAGAGGACGTATGTAGGGCGTATTGATTTGTTTCCCGGTTGTGAACGCCCTCAACGATGTCGATCTCCCCTGAATGAGGCCAGTCGGGTCCAACAGACCAGTACGCGGGCCAAACACCGCAACCATGTGGCATGGCAAAAAAGTCGGCAATAAAAAGCCCGCCATTGTATTTTTTCTTGGTTGCGATACGTATGCTAAAACAAGAGTTAGCTTTTATTCTTCGTAACGATCAACATCACAATTACGAATCACGCTTGGCGCCAATCGGCAAAGTCTTCTGATCATCGACGTTCAAAAACGTTGTTCCATCGTCCTGGACAAACGCCAAACCTTTATCCATGGCATCCTCTTTGCTTTGGTAGTTTACACTCCCATGTGTCGGATCTGCGCCAGTGAAAAAGTCCCATTCGCTAGCAGGGGATCAGTTTGTCTCAGTAAATATCATAATAGCCATGAAAACTTACTTGAAAAAATCGGCGCCTTGATACATGTCTGTTAAAGTGTAGTTTTTCGTGCTTCTGTTCATAATACTGTCATTCATACGATATGGCATTGATCGAGCGCGACCAGCCCGACGAGCCTCTACGGTGTTGCCTGCAACAAGAATGAGAGACAAGAAAAGCACAGAGGACCTGGAGGGGAACATGTCGAGACGAGGGGAAGTGCAGGAGATGCATATCTATTTTCTTTCTTTTGGCTTTATAACATATGTCACAATGGCGGAAGATAGACAGTGACAATTGCCTCAGGGCCACAGGGGCCATTGTCTGTCGAAAGCATTGTCAGGAAAGTGGTGGGTGGCCTTTGTTTTGAGTCGCTGCAAGTGAGTGTGATCGTGGTGATGGGAACCGATCCAATGGGGATGCCTTTGACCCAGCGAAGTATCACAAGTACTTATCAACGGCGCAGTCCCATTATCCAAACTGAAGATGCATAGAAGCCCTTATGAGTCGCGGCAAGTCGTTCATTAGACTAGGACTCGAACATGGTCGCAGAGTTTGACCGTCATGGTTGTGTTTCACGTCAAGTATTTTCACTCAATGACATTTTGATGGTGCTGTCAAAGGCCGAATTCAAAACCACAGTGCACATGTAAATTACTGTGTTTGTTATATTCCAATCGAGCAGATGCGTGATAAGCTCTTGGTCGGCGTGTGTAATTTGAAGCCTGCGAATGTGCGTGGCGTCAAGAGCAGTAGACTAGTGTCAATTACCTGAAAATTCACCGAAATGTGTTTTTGTATTTCTCCGTCTATGTACATACTTATCTCATGGTTTGTGTGTAGGTCAGTAATTCGTTTCATATAATCCGAATATAGTCATTAATTAATTCATACCGCAAGACTTATACCCAAGGTCTAACTCGGATATCAAGGGCTTGGATTTCTCAAGTGTCTGAGCAGGCATATTTAAGCGGATTTTTTACCAGACACATACCTCTCTTGAGAGCCCACTGGACAGTGTTTTCGTTCAAAAGGGAGTTGATAATATGGTTTGGCTCTGGAGACGTTGAAGTTTGCGGAGTTTTCTCCTTTCCTTCTTTCAAGTTATCAAGACAAGATAAACTTTTGAACTGGTAGGCTTTCTATGCACACTTGTACTTATATGATGCTCTTCCTTACCTCTGTAGACTAATACGGTCATTAGTCCTCAGTCACACCAGTAAATGTTGTTCGACTGAGATATTGTCTGTAGACAAATACAGTTATTAGTCAGGGGACGATTAATAAGAGGTGAGTAAGTATAAGTAGTGAAGGAGCTCACCCTCAGTCACCCCGACAAATGTTGTTCAACTGAGGGTGGCTGTCCTGTGTATGTAAAATAAAAAGGAGAAAATAATTAGAGTTGACGGCAAAGACTGGCAAATACCGATTGAGTGGCTCTCTGCAGGAGCCGAAGGTAAGGCGCGAAGGGCTCCGACCCTACCTTTTGCAACTGTGGCTTTAAAGGCAAAGGCAGGGGGCTCCTTCCCTGGCTACCGGAGCCAAGAGAAAAGAAAAATTTTTGAGAGGTAACCAGAAAAGAAAAAAAATGTATCGCGTAAGCCATGATATGACGCAGTGGAGAAGTCATTGCTCAACAACCTCAAAAGCCCAGGCGGAGCAATTTATGATATGTATATAGTAATCATTCCATCAATTATTTTCCCTTGGGCCAACTCAAATATTATGTCAATCGACTTGCCTTGATACATTGCATCTGAACCGAAAGCATTGTTGTCATTGCAATAGACACATGTACATGAAAAACCAACAATCAACAATCTACTCTAATAAGGGTATGAACGTTTGTGGCGCAGCGTGTCAATTAACAATTATTGGAGATATGGGCTCGAAATCAATCTCGATTATAATTCCATTAGAACATCACAAATCATTGGCGGACAGTCGCCGGTTCCAGATAATTATGGCTTGTTTCCTGGTAGTAAGTCCACAGGATCAGTATGATAGAAGCAATCGGCGCTCCATCTGATGTCTGACACCAAGGGTATGTGGCAAACAGGTTAAGAGTCTTCCGGTTTCACTGCAGGAGGCAACTTGGCGAGTTCCTTTTCCACCCAACTTGGTAAATCCTTGACCGCATCAAACGGTCTGATCTTGTAAGCCATAAGGTAGCCCTGGAGGTTCGCCATGGACAACTTGCGCTCAGGAATAGCCTCAGCAAAGTGACTAGCGAGCTGCTTGACTTGTGCGCAGGATAACTTCGGAGCGCGCTCAAGATGAGAGAAACCTTGGATTACAGCCTTCTCTGTGGTCACTGTGGGTAGTGTGCTGGTGCACGAGGGATCCTTTGATGAATCCAGAATTTCGTCCAAGTCAATAAGGGGAGTACTGTCTGCCGAGCTAGGGCCACTCTCTTTCTCCGAATCCTTCTCGGCCTCACTGTCTGGTAGATAAAAGCGTTGATACAATTCATGGGCTTGATATTTGCTCGCGAGCTTAAACTCGATGTGAATGTCCATTCGGCCCGGACGGCAAAGGGCAGCGTCCAAAGAATCGTATTTATTCGTCGTAGCAAAGAGGATACGCCCCTCCTGCGCTGCGACACCGTCAAGAGCATTTAGGAGACCGCTTAGGCTGACTCTGTTATCTCGTGTGATCAACAAGAGGTTGGAGATAGACATGTACTGCTCAAACAAACCTGCTTGGACTCTGCTTTGGTTTTTCGTGCGCCGATGTACCGGGTGGTACTTTTTCATCCTGGGATTCATCTCGGTTCACAGTTTGTGAAAATGCGGCATCTATGTCTTCCATCAATGCGATACACTTCTCTATCAGGAGGATGAGAACTCGTCCCTAGTCATGGTATTCGAGACCTCACCAGGTAATTCAGATATCAGCTCGCTCAGCGCCGCATCATCCATCCCCGCCCGTGACAAGGAAATGATGTAAACATCCAAGCCAAGCTCACCGGCAAGGCTGTGGATAATACTCGTTTTCCCTGATCCCGGGGCACCATACTTGACAGAATCAAGAACTGCCGGTTACAAAAGTCAAGCCTGCTTACAAGGAGATATCCTCGACGGAATGGGATTCCTCGGGCTGAATACCATGACTTGCTCCCAAGAAAATCGCGAGCGTCATCAATCAACAAATCTTTGATGCCTGGGTCAAGAACAATAGAATGAAGCGGGCGTTTTGGACGCGTAGCAATATGCCTCCAATCGCCAGACCTGTAACCGAATATTAATCAAGTGGAGATCGCCGGATATCTACTGAAAACTTACGAGTCAGAAACATATATTGATATGGAATTTTCCTGTGCAGCAAGGTATGCTTTTTTCGCTTCAAGTAGAAGCGTGTTCAAGAATAAATGGTGTCTCGTCATGATCCTAACAGAAAGGTAAGACCCATTGTATGTAAATCCCATACAAGAAAACACACTTAATGGTCAAATGTTCCACAGGTCGACTGTAATACCCAGTATTCTCCTGACTTCTAGTAACCGTCACCCAGCGCTTTTTGTAGAAGAAGGAATGCGAAGTCGAGATCGTAGGGAGATAGGAGAGTTTGCGATCGCCTTGAACTAACGCGCTTGCATCCTCCTCTTCACCAGGAACGATGACTGCAGAGCTTTTCAATCCAAATGTTCTTGTACTAATTTGAAGTTCGCGGGCTTCGGCTGCGCGAGAATGTTATTCAACGAGCAGTGAGTTGAGGATAAGAACATACACCATGAAGGTTGTTTTGAAAGCCACACCATCATCCAATCTGTTCATTCCATCAGACAAATCAATGTGCATGTGGAATTCTCAACTCGCCATAGCTATCATCCCCATCTACGAACGTGGCGGTGATGAAAAACGTATTATAGGCCTTGTTAAAGCCGATAAAGAAAAAGCGGCGAGCACTTTCAATCAAACCTCCAAGAAGAAAGAGTTTCAACCAGTCTCTGAGTGCTGAGAGAGAGAACAGAAACGTCAAAAACGAGGAGAAATCGGTAGGCAAAGATGCAGGAGCCGGCGTAGTGAATGTTCCATTAGCTGCATCAACCCCGGGCATTGAGTCCTGCCGTTCTGTATTAATTAGGCCACAAAAGGCCTTCTGAATGGTGGGAATGACTACAGACGTCATTCTGATGCACGGCGGATGCAAAGAGGGGAATAAAAACCAAAGCGACCAGGGATATATGTAATCCGCTTAAGAACGGTGCAATTTTGTAGGCTCCGTTCGGGCACGAGTCGTCACGGGACCGAAGTAAAACAATGCCTGCCCACTTCTGTGAGTCTTCTCGATTCATTTTCGGTCCACGTTGTCAACGGGAGTCAGTTTCTGGAAGGTTATTTTCTATAAAGCAGTGAAAGGCAGTGTTGCAACGAGGCTTATTTCCATAATAAGAATAATCTTATCGAATGACGATCGATATCAATGACGTCTGAAAACAAGTTCACTCGACTCGGACCACGTCAATGCCAATTCCGCGCCAAATTTTCGAGCATCTCAAGCATCTCATACCTCCCCTCGATGGATCTCTGCACAAGGGCCAGTCTGGTAGGCCTTGACGCTGTATAGTCAATTCTAATCCAGTAAATCGTCCATAAGGTCGCGTTGGTGTACTCGGAGGTGCCCTTGAGTAAGCCTGGGTACGAAGCACTCAAGTTCAACGTTGATCGACACCGTTAGCTACACTGGAGCACCTTTCTTTGCGGCAATGTCAGCCTTGAGATTTGTATGTCCTTCTGTACTGCATCTTACTCAGTGACGAGCTATGCACAGGGCGCAGACCTGTCTCATGTCATCTGCTCCCCGACTGCTGCAGGGGCCATTAAATCATATTCGCCTGATTTAATTGTACACCCCATCCTCCGGGAAGACATGTATGGGTGTTCTTTTCGTAATGTCTCGACGTTATTTACTCCTTGCAAGGACACCAAATGATGTCAAGCCCTCGCTGGAATCTTTGTTGACACGCTTACATGTCCTAATCATTGGCCCAGGGCTCGGACGTGAACCTTACATGGAATCCTTTGCCAAGCTAGCACTCTCTCTTGCGCGGAAACAGGGAATGTTTCTTGTCCTGGATGCCGATGCCCTCTGGATGCTCGGCAAAGATATTTCTCTTATTCGAGGGTATCGGCGTGCTGTTGTCACTCCTAACGTTATGGAATTCAAGCGGCTCAGTGAGCAAGTTGGTATTGATCCTTCAACTCCTCCAACGAAGAAGGCAGGCCTCGTTTCTCGCGCTCTCGGTGGCGTCACTGTACTGCAAAAAGGAGCTAAAGACCTGATTTCCATTGATACTACTGGTGAAGCAGCAAATTTAAAGGAAAGCAAACTAGTGGGAGCGGACGAGAAGAAAGAGAAGACGGAAGAAACTGTCGAGGTAGATGTCGAGGGAGGTTTGAAACGGTGCGGAGGACAAGGTGACGTCCTCAGTGGTTGTGTCGGAACATTACTTGCATGGGGCAAATGCTACGAGGATGGAGTTTTCGGGTAAGGATGCTTGTTCCCTTTTGCAACATTCAACTCAACATGACGATGTCAGATCGGGCGAGATCGCTGCTTCAAGGATGCCGTTTTTGGCAGCAGTAGGAGGTAGCTTGGTGACGCGGACTGCTAGTCGACGTGCGTTTCACAAGGAAGGTCGAGGAGTCATCACCCAAGATATGATTCCAGAGATAGGGACCGCATTTGCGGAGGTATTTGGAGACGCCGCACAAGGTCAGGACAGAGGGAGGCTTTAGATATCAACTTTGGTTCCAAATAAGCGGAGGTCCCGGATGCATACAAAACGTTAGAGCGTTGAAGACCGCTTTACTCACATATCATATATCTTCGACCATTTGAAGCTCTTACGACCAAGTACCTAGGTGTTGCCGAACAGAGACCTAACCATACCCTGAATGTGCATCCATAAGCCTTCATGATCCCAACTCTCGTTCAGAACATGGGTGATGTCTGATTCTTCGTAGTGATGCCAGTGAACGGGGAGTTGACACCGCTATACAGGCTTTCAAGCCTCAGACGTAGGGAGTGTCTCTTCGCATGTTATTCTTTACTTTTGTCAAGCATCAACGCACATTTTTCCGCCACAGCGAATCTCTGATTTCTGCCATTCTTTGAATATGTATTGTTCCCTCTGTTTCTGTTCCCTTTTTTGCGGGGCAAGTAAACGACCTTCCCCTCAGTTTGCTCCAATAATTCGATCCATACGGCAGGTGGCACTATGGTAATACCAAAATAGCGAGATCTTCGGGGTTTGCTATTTCCCGGGGAAAGTACATGACCTTCTCCTGAGTATACATGGTTCTCATTGTCGCCGACAGTACGACGCGTGTCTTCGTACCTGACATTGATGGCCAAACAGTGTGGTTCAGGGCAAAATAGGTGTATACAACTGTCCTCACAAGTTTGTAACCATCATAGTTGCTCCTGCACCTCTGGCAACCCTTATTTCAGGGGCTGGATTTGGCTACGGCTATCATCCCCGCATTTGGAGAACTCATAACCGAGAAAGCATATTCTCTGACCCTCAACCTTGCACTGTGTTCGACAAATACCGCCTCTGAGTCTGCCATCACCGCTGAGACCCCTGTCCTCGCTCAAGGTAATTCCAGTCCATACAACCGCCACTGTCATCCACGGTCCGCGCCTATCGGTCCTTCATCACAGCAATTCAATGCACATATCACATGATTCATCCGAGACATACAACTCAGCCTTTTTGAGTTCTGCTGCAGGCTTATCTCGGTCGGATATTCTTAGCGATTAATTTCTCCGCGTTCTTGTGTTTTTGTGGTGTAGAATCACCTGACTGAAAGCTCTCTTTGTGGACTGGCATTGTTCCGACTTCGACGGCCCCCCCCCCACATAGTAATTACTTTATTCCGTCTGCTTTTCTCGTTCTGTAGCAATCATGCTGGACAAAAGTTCAGAGTCATACACCAAAATACGATGCCAATTTTCGAGATCTGCTTTTGTACTTCAAAATTCGCATTCCTTGGTCCCATGCACGTCTTGCACATGAAACAAAACAATGCCAGTGGACCTAGAAAAATCCTCATCGTGATGAAGCCTGTCGGCAACCCTCATTCTCCGTTAGTACGAACGGTGCCGTACGGATTTCAAGTCCTCTCAAATAATGCGGTGTGTCCAGGGTCATATCTAGGGGTACTTGTCCCCGCCAGAAAAATAGCTAAAGGGAGAATTGAAGCCTAATTGCCTCATGTATCATGTGCTTATCGGCGGTCTGCGGAGAATGCAGCCTGCGATGCGTACCATGGCAATACACAATACTATCAAAGAATCCATTGGACTGTAGATCCTACCGGATAATTGAGGCTTACAACTAAGTAATGGGGACCTCAGGGCATTTATAGGGTTAAATGTTTTATGAGAGAACTTCGGAGTGCCTGTAGATTTCCGAGCGGTAGCATTATCAGCTGTATGTGTAAGAGGGCCAGTGGAATCAGACCACTGTGGCCATTACAAAAGGCACATGTCTGAATCAACTCTATGAATCAGACACCTGATTCTATTTATACAGTTCTGTTACAAGGATATTTATTTTGAATTTCTGTAAGCTGCAGGCTTACAGTATGGCATCAATAGAAGACTTCACTCCGCGTACTCTAAATACATGGTACCAAGATCGTCGTTGCATTCAAATCATCTAATCAATTATGTTTTCACTACATAAGAGCATCAATAAATAATTGAAGAGATGGATTATTCTGTGGTTGAACTTACTGTGATGACCGTTGGCTTGTCCCTACCCAGGAACTCCTTCAACTTACTAATTTCCAAAGCAACCTCAATCAAATCCTTCAATCCATCCGCGGCTTCCCGTACAAGCTCAGCAGCGGGAGCCTCGGGCGGCAAGTATCGCTCGACATACATCCGTACCGTTGCTCCATGGCTACCGGTTCCACTCAACCTGAAGACAACACGGGATCCATCAGAGAAGGTAATCACTTGTCCTTGGTTGGACGACACAGATTTATCTATGGGGTCGGTGTACTCGAAGTTATAAAGGGAAGAGACAGTGAACTCAGTCGCTGACAAAGATTTAAAGGTAACGTCAACGAGCGACTTGGATTTCAATGCATCGTTGATATGCGTCACTAGCGCGTGAGCTCCTTCCGACGAAACTTCTTCATAGTCATAACGACTGAAGAAGGACCGGCCATATTCCTTGTAATGAGCTTGGAGCAGATCGTTTATTCCAAGGAGCTTGTTAGGAGAGTCTCGGTTTGCCGCTGCAATAATGTTTAGCCAAGCTGTGTAGATTGATTAAGAGATTCTTTGAGTGTTTTTGTATGAGAGGCCAGAGAACCTACCAACAACGGCCCACAAACCGTCCTTCTCGCGGATATGATCAGAGCCAGTACCAAAAGATTCTTCGCCGCAGATAGACAGTCGTCCAGCATCCATAAGGTTCCCGAAAAACTTCCAACCTGTTGGAACACCGCAAGTGAGTCTCTGCTCAGATGAAAACGACACGAAAGATTTACCGGTCGGGACTTCGAAATACTCCAAGCCCTTTTTCTTCGCAACGAGATCAATGGCCTTGCTTGTTGGCATGCTTCTCGCTAAGCCTTTGATGCCACCGTTCTTCTGGAAGTAGGGGATTACATGGGCCCAGTTCGCGATTATAGCGACAGAGTCAGAAGGTGTAACGAAAGCACCCTTTCCATAGATCATGTTCCGGTCACCATCACCATCGCTAGCGGCGCCAAATTCGATTCCATTTTTCTCCACCGCCTCAACAAGCGAATGGGCATATGTCAGGTTAGGATCCGGGTGCCCTCCGCCGAAGTCAGGAAGGGGCACGCAATTCTGGACAGAGGTTTCCGGGAGACCGAGTGCACCTACTAGTATTTCTTTGGCGTATGGCCCAGTTACGCCATGCAGACCATCGAATAACACGCGATAATCGGTTTGGTGCGCTTCCAGGAATGACTTAATCAAGGGAAAGTCAAAGATGTCTTTTAACAGCACAAGATAGTCTGCAACTGAATCTATAATTGAGATCTTCGTGGGGCCGTATGTAGCTTCTCCGATTGCGGATAGATCAACCTGGCAGACACTGGTCACTAGATATATATCTAACAAAGAAGATCGAAGCTTACAGGTGGTAAATCGATAACCCTGTATCTCTCAAGAGTCTTTGTCCTTTCGTAGATATTATTGGTGACAATCTCTGGAGCAGGTCCACCGTTGGAGACATTGTACTTGATTCCGAAATCGTTATCAGGTCCACCTGGGTTGTGACTCGCAGTAAGAAGGATGCCGCCATCTGCTTTATACTTTCGAATGATGTTCGAAGCGGCAGGAGTAGAGAGAATGGCGTTTTGTCCTATAATAAACCTCCCCACACCATTGGCGGATCCGATGCGGAGAATAGTTTGCACAGTCTCTGGAGAAAAGTAACGTCCATCGCCGCCGATGACGAGGGTGACACCTTCAGCATTGATAGAATCAAATATTGCTTGCACAAAATTCTCAGTGTAATGCTAGGTATTAATCAATTAGGTATGCAGCTTTACTTGGAGATTGGATTGTCCCAACCTCTTGCTGGAAAACCTTGACTCTGCACAATGTTTAGATGATTATGGATACATAATCAGATAGACTTGCCTCTTCCTCAAGCCAGAAGTACCTGGTTTCTGGCCATCAAATGGTTTGGTGGCAATTTCTTTGACTTCGAAAGCCATCGATGTTATCTGTGTACTTGACCAAAGACGATCGGATTGATGATGTCAACAAACTTTGGCTCCGGATCCGGTATCCGAAATGTTTCCACGTTACATCACCAATGTGACGATGGAGTACCTCTTTTGTAGCTCAAGACGCTGTGGTCGTTGTCGCTTCGGATTTTTCATGTTGTGAATGATGACCGGGGCTGACCAGGCTGCTGACTCTCTTGTTCTGTAGTTTCGACGATTGTCTGACCCTTCATTATCGTGTGTTCCTAGAAGTTTCCTACAAATCACTTCACTAAGATGCGTGTTCGATACACGAGACCGTGGAAGGCTGATAATATTCACAAGGCACCGCCCAAATTTCAAGATATAATAATACATGTAGTGTTGAGAAGGGATCGTGACGAATGATAGAATACGACATAAGTCGACAGACATATTCTGAAGTGCTATAACTTCGTTACTCGTGACCTTGTTTTCTTTCGCGCAGGCTTGTGCCCCAGGCAGTTGAGCTGCTAATTTGGAATCAAGTACACAGCACATCATATCCCAGTCGGTCGCATACCTTTGGAGCTGTCTTGCGGACTGTGTACCCGTGTACAGCGACACGATGACGCAGTAATCTTGAAGCGTCACTGTATCTCTCTGTACATCCATAGTTTGTACATACATGATCCTTTTGACCAGTACTGAAGCCGGAAGATCAATCTTTTCTCGAGACTTTAAGTGGCGTGATGCTTACTGTGTAGCCGTGTGAACGTCGAGAGTAGTCCTCTATATAATGAAAATTTCAATTAATCATTCTGACTGTCTACGATATTGAAGATAACACACCTGCCCAAAAGTTCTCCCGCAATAACAACACGAGTGAGGCCTTGTGATATCATTAGTTAATCAATAACCGTGGCTACAAAAAGAATTACTTCATCTTCATATGTTTGAGCTCGATATGTCTCTTCGTTGCCTGTTTTTTCGATTTGTAGGTACAGGTAAATTCATCCTCTGCCCAAATGCAACGCCATGAGCCGTCGGCCTCACGCATTGCATGACTTTGCCAGTCTTGTCGAGCATATGCACGTGAGCGTTTTGTAGATGTTGGTGACGCTGGTGTAGGTAAAGCACTAGGCCATGCAACGGGAGAAAGAGTGGGAGGAGTCTGACTGGGGGATGAAAAACGCTGGCCATCGCAGGTGAAATCGTCTGAACGGCAAGATATCGTGCGTGCCCTCTTGGCGACAGGGATAAAAATCTCTTGGGTAGCAGTTGTCCTCAAGTCAAATGACTGCACCACGGAGGGTACTTTCGCGAGAGGAACGTAATCTGAAGCACCAGAAGAGGATAGAGCGACTCTGAATAATTTGTCAACCACGGAACGCTAGGAGAGCTCAGGGACACTGACTTGATGTCAGAAGGCGATGTTCGCCTTCCAGAACTGGCATAAAAGAGTTATGACGTTGAGAGAACGTATAAAGCAGATAACTAACCAAATGCCAGGTACGCAAGCTGCCGGGCGCGTATTGTCTGCCCAATCACCGTTAGTAGACGATGCGGAAGATGAGGTATCACTATTGGCTCTTTCATAGCCAAAGCCATATCTGAAGAAGGGTAGTTCATTTGAAACGAGTGAGCGATCGAGGTTTGATAAGGTTCGCGGGCGAGCCTTGATGTTAGAAACGGGCCGAATCAAAGGTTCCGGTGAACGTTGGAGCCTAAGTGGCGGAGGCGGTACCAAAAGGTGATGCTGTTGGCCGTAATCAAATGTCGTCTCGCTAGGGGTCACGAGTATGTTATCAATCGATCAAATAGAAAACGTAGGCTTTATACCTCAGAGCAAATGGGAATGATTCGCGGAACGAGGGAAGAGAAATACTGTTCGCAGAGTTGGGGGGCGGTCTAAGCCTAAGATCAGATTTTTGTCATGCTGCCCAGGCTTGATGCTTACTCTGTTATTGTGACAGAAGTGTTCGAGCTGTCCTTGTGTTGCATGTATACATTTCCACGAGATTGAGGGCTCTGTCTGAGCAAATCCCACGTTGCCTGCCGATTTTCTGGGCTCGTTCGCTCGGTTCCCTTCGCGTCATGGTTGACTTCCAGTTTACAATCTTGGTCTAGTGAGTCAAAGGTCCTGCATCGGGATAAACCCAGAAGAGATCATGTGGCGTCAGCTTTCAAGTGTCACTGAGCGGCGAAGGTAACATATATGATGAATTTTGACAACGGAACAGAGAAAGAAATTCTTTTGTAATCCGGCTCAATATACTACAAAAGGAGCTTCAGGTAGTCAAAGAACAAAGACTCACCGTTTGTGGGAATGACTAGATGGACAAAGAGACGTGATGGTAAGGCGCGACGAGGACTTTCCAAGCTGATGTCCGAACATTGGAACGGGAGGGGGGGGATCGGAGAACAAGCGACGAGGGACGGTGAAAGTAGATGCTACCTTTAAATCCAGGTTCACAACGATTGTTTACGCTTGAAGGTCCACTTTGAACGGATATATTTTATGAGCACTTTCGCTTAATAAAAATGAACTTACATTTCGGCTCAGGCCACCAATGCCCGATCTACATCTGTTTAGGATATGCAAGGAGCGTATCTAACCTGACAGGTCATTCAGTATATCAAACCGTTTCCCTCCCTGACGCACCAGTTCATGAACGGGGACATTTCCAAGTATCATATAGAAACATCTTCTATGCCCCATTATATGCCCAACTTGGTCATTATTGTATTTTGTTCGCAAGTAGCGCCAAGGGAGCGCTTATTATGCGATCACAGATCACAGGATCCAAAGTTCCATACTTTGTGTGGCCAGATCTGCAGATCGACGCCCACAGAGTCCTTGTTGTATGGCCACCTCTCTCATCTCAAATCTGTGATCCATCAGACGTGACCAACTGCCACACAACAAGGAGACAAGGAATGTTCTGGTGACAAGGAAGAACAAGGCCGGTTGTGTGCACAAGCACAAGAGCAAAGAGCGTCGTGATATCTGATCCCAATTAACACTACATCTCAAGATATGATTCATACAACTATACAATGGGTTAAAACGGATGCTGATCCAGGCATATTGATACACAAACTTATCGGCGTTTTGAATCGATCCAGACAAAACAAAGGGATTTCAGATATCCCCATTTTGCCGTTCCTTGCAAAGATTCTGATGCTTTCCGTTTGGGATGAATGCCATCACAACTTTGTCAACGGACATGATCGGCACGCCTACTTGACAGTCGCCTCCACTTACACACATAGTACCTAGTCCGTTGTCTTCTTTTCTTTGAATATGTTAAGATAATGGGGATTTAAGCAATAGAACATACTCTCCTGGAATACAGTTTAGTGCGCTTGATAGCGTGGCGCAAGTCGTCTAAATATATCAGACAGAGGGACAAAAATTAGACAGAGTACAGGGGAATGAGTCGGAATGGGGACTCACAGCTCAATGGAGAAAGTTTTTTTCTTGAATAGATGTCCCATTGCAGGGGTTGATAGGCTTATACTCTGCAAATCATCGACTTGGGATTTCATCATGCATACGGGTGATCCAACCACTCGGACACAACAGTAAATTTACATTGTTCCATCGGACAAATGTAAAAAAGATGAAGAATCTTGAATACAGAGGTGCGGAATAAACGAAATGGAGGCTATATTGCATCATCCACACTCATACCAAATAAAGAAGCATGAAAGAAGCCAGCTGAACAGACCAGACAATGTGTACAGGAGTGACTGGTAAGTATGTGGAGGGTCCAGCCGAGGCACTTGTGGTGCCGGAAACTTTTTTCAGCTGGAAAAGCAAAAAAAGATGTGTTGTGCCATCTCTTTGTCAACTTTTTGCCTTGGAAGGCATTTTTCATTGTTTCAAACCTTTTCTCTCAGAAACTTATGCACTGAAAATGGAATAACACAATTTCTTTCTCACTATCTCTTGAGGAAAATTGTTGGCCGCCAGCAGTGAGGTGAACTTGGATGTACAGCTGTGACACTATCCAGGAGGAGTCGGTTGCTCAAAAACGGAAATTTAAAGTAAGACGGACGCACACAAGGACATTCCTGGCATTTTAGGTCGCGGTGTCGCTGCTAAACTTGATGACAGTGTTTCTTTCTGTCCAAAATTGATGAATGTCACAACAATTCCTGGCGCGTGACACATGACACGTCTTGTGTGACCAGATGGTGTTCCCCGTCAGAGCTGTGTCATCTCCGTCAGCTTCAATTATCATATGGCGGGAATGTATTTGACCCCTCTAGATCTTACTTATGTTCTCTGTGTGTTTTCCTATTTTGTGGCCTCGAAAGACTGACGGTTATCTACCTAACTTTAGATAATGATGATTCCCTCGTCTCACTGTCCTTGGCTCTCATTACTCTCAGCCCCATTCTTCTCATGGTGAGTGGACTAGAATACTTCTACGGTCTGTCTTTACGATCAAATACAGGCTTCTTATGCAGCCCTGACCGTACAGACCCGCGAATACATCGTCATGGTGATGTGGGCTGGTCAATTGGCAGGTGAAGGGGTCAACTGGCTCTTGAAGCATCTAATAAAGGAATGTAGACCTACAGGTATCCATTCTCATCTTTTTATCAACTCTCAACATGACTGATGACTGTTTCGGGAGGTATCGGTAATGGCTATGGGTTTCCCTCTTCACATAGCCAGTATATGGCATATTTCGGTTCTTTTTTGATGTGCCATATGTTCTTTCGACACCAGTTTGCAACAACTGGAGTTCCATTCATTGATCAGCTGTGGCGATTATTTGTTTATCTCGGACTTATTACGTGGTCTAGTGCAGTGGCTTATTCAAGGTCGGTAACTCTGATGAAACCTTCGTTGTTGTAATGCTGAGAGACCGCACAGATACCATCTTGGCTACCATAGTACGAGTCAGGTACTGTGGGGCGTTGGGATCGGGATTCTTCTTGGCGTTTCTCTTTATGTTGTTGCAGAACTTATACCTCAGAGGCGACCTTTTTCCATTTTGGGTAAAACCAAAAGGGCTCTGCTTTCTCATCCACTATCTCAGTGGTTTCAAATACGGGATGGATGGGCCGTGTGGCCGGATGGTGGGCGCGAAGGTGAGTGGATGCGATGGAGGAATGAATGGGAGAAACGCCAAATAACACTGGAGAAAAGGTTGCAATGATATCATTTTTCAGTCTGCCTGCGGTTTTTTTGCGGTTTTACTGAATTACAAAAGATACCCGAATGGATTACTTCATTGCCTTGCGGTCGGTCGTCTGATTGATTGTATATGACGAATTGGTTCGTTCGAATGGGTATCACAAGCTAAATGTATACCCACCTGATGTGATTCTTCAAGACCATCATTTGTGCTCCTCAAAATTCCGACGAGTGTAATCATCTCAGGTTCTTTCTGATCGTATCCTTCCTCCGGTCCAGGATTCAAGCTGGCGTTCCGCTGGACATTCGTTAGTACAGATTTGTTCAATAGTTCAATAAGCTACACATCCTATCCTAGGGTGTTTGACCTTGAGTGTCTGTGAATGTCAGGACTGGAACTTGAACTCATCTCTTTTCTACATCTACGTCAAGTTGTAAAAGACTTTGAAGTGTCTCTGGGAGTGAAGTTGGCATGTCTTTGGCTCTGAATCTCATGAAAAATAAGCAGTTCATTCTTGCATATTGATGCTTTCCATATTTCGATGCTTCCAAGTGCCGAAGCCTGTCAAAAAAGGTGTAGTTCCAACTGAAAGAAAGAAAAGGCGGAGGCGGAAGACTCTTTGAACTATATCAGATGTGGGAGGGGATGACAAAAACTAACTTCAATCGATATTGGTTACGACATATTTTGCATTAGCTAACCACTCTACCTCTCCATGTTTATTTGCTAGCCGCGGTTACTTGCATGGGACAGACCATAACGTTAGCTCGGCCCGCCTGACTCGAATGATGCTGGTCACTTGGTTTGTTTTTTCCGGATTTGGTCACAATGATCAGATTCTTCAAATGTCCGTCTTTGAATTATCTAGCGATTCGCTGTGCATCAAGGATGTCGACAGACGCCACCGTTAGTGCACAAATGTCTTCTATACCAATCTACAGATCCGTTGCATCATATCGAGAATGGCGAAGGAAGGCTTTTGAAGAACGTAAAACTGTTGGTTTTGTTCCCACAATGGGCGCATTACATGAGGGTCACATCTCGCTTGGTGCGTTGCGTACTTTCTGGGTTATATGCGTTGTTGATCTTTGCATAGTCAAAAGATCATTGGCAGAGAATGACCTTACTGTGGTGTCAATCTTTGTGAATCCTGCCCAGTTCGCGCCCCATGAGGATCTAGCGACTTACCCCCGAACGCTTCCGCAAGATTTAGAGATACTTTCTGCTCAGTCGTTCTCCGTCCCTAGTGAAGCCGGCGTAAAAGCCAAGGAGATTCGGAAGCCATCTGCTGTGTTCTTGCCAACCGTGGAGGCTATGTACCCCTCTGGTATCAGTCAGAATACCAATGAGCAAAAGGGTACTTTTGTTGAGGTCAAGGGATACAGTCACCAAATGGAAGGCAAAACTAGGCCCACGTTCTTCAGGGGAGTGGCCACAGTTGTTACGAAATTATTCAACGCAATCGAGGTTGGTCTCGTGTTGTTCATGTGTTTCGCACACAGGTTTTCACTCAACACGACTCAGTAGCCCACGAATGCTTATTTTGGGCAAAAGGACATCCAACAAGCACTCCTGTTGAGACGTCTCACCAGGGACATCCTTCTCTCTCATCCTGAGCCAGAACACGTTCACATAGTTCCAACTGCGCGTGATCTGTCAACAGGGCTGGCTCTTTCGTCTCGGAATGCTTTTCTTACAAAGGATGGCCTTCAAGTTGCGCCCACACTTTACAAAGCCTTGAAGGCTGCCGAGCGCACTTGGAATAATGGTTCAACTAAAGCTGAGGTTGTTGAGGAAGCTATCAAAGTTGTCGAACAAGAGAAGGCTCGAGCGCATTCAAGTGGTATCAAAGCTGAAATACGTTTGGACTACGTGGAGCTCAACAGTTCGACCGATTTTGAAGTGATCGACCCACAATTAACTCAGAGTGCGGCTAGCCCGCATCCAGTGATTCTGAGCGGAGCACTGTGGGTCGATGGAACACGTTTGATCGATAATCTTATCCTTGGAGATGCAGACAGTATCGTTAAAGATGTAGCAGGCAGTAAGGCCAGCTGAAGTTCTGGAAATTTCAATATGCTATATCCATTACGTTGCTATACCGATGAAATGTAAATTGATATCGCGGTGGTTTGTTCAATCCTGGTTCAATTTTCAGAGTTGATAACCTGGGACACATTCTAAACATCTGCGCTAGCGATTGCGAACAAGATTTTTATCTAGTGTAGAGTATCTGGGAGATCACCGGCGTAAATGTATTCAGGATATGTTGCCAGATGAGTCCGGACACTCCACTAACGGAATCTTGTTGTATGTAAACTTGTGAGGCTGAGTTCTAGGTGCATCTTCCCTCATCACTGCAATGGGCCAAAAAGGTATGTTGTGAGCCGCATATCTCGAGGTAAGATTGCGCTGCAGACCAAGCCCTTCATCGCCCAGACATCCATTATCATATTGCCCCAACCTATGACCCAAACCATCGTCCATACCCAGCCCCACCAGTCACTGACTCTATGTCCTGTTGTGTACTTCCAAAGGTGCTCTAAGCAGATTCCTACCCCGTTCACGAAGAAAAATCCGCAGACTTTGAAAAAGTCAGTGCCCCGTCCCACGCCCCATAGTCCAAAATGGTGGAGTATCCCGGAAACAATGAAGACACCAAGGATACTGCCTACGCGGCCAAGAAAAAAAGACAAGGGCTTTCCTCCGACGGTTCTAAAAACATCCCGAAAAAGTTGGTGCCAGCGCTTCGCCCAAAACTCCGTTAAGGATGTGGCAAGCCATGGAGACTTAAAGGCTGGTGGCCAAAGGGAGGTATCTTGTCGAAACACGAAGACACCGATAATTGTGGGTAGCTGGTATCCTGCTTGTATAAAGCTGTAAATTGACATTCCGCCAAGGAATGTAATTATTGTTGATCTCGAATATCTGAGAAACGGTGGTAGACTGGCATCAAAGATACTGCCACCCTCCGCCGAACCGAGAGTTGTTGGGCCAAACCACTGTATTAAGTATTGGCAGACGTCAAGCACCACGAGGTGTGAGATGAGTGAGAAAAAGGACGCAGCCACAAATGCTGAAGCTGAGCTGGTTGGTCTTGTCTCTTGGGGTATCTGGAGGTACTGAGACCAGTTCCATCCTGTGCCACGAAGATTACAGCTCAACTCGAATGCATCGATACAGAGTTGCTTGTACCGTATTGCTGGAGGAGGTGCAGCATAAAATTGTGGTGTGACTTCTTTGAGGTTTTTCACGCGCGCATATGGCTTTGTTTCGAATGTCCAGGTGATCACTCGCAGGCTGAACACTGTGTATACGATCTGTGCGGTATCAATCCACAGAAAGTGATGAAAAAATGCGGAGGAACAGACCGTGAGACCATGGTTCCAGAAAACCAGTCTTTCAGAATTATTGTGGCCTTTGACGAGGTCAATTCGTGTTGCTCCGTTGAAAAATGTCCACAATGACAGAGGCAGAATACATTTCCGAATGGTTCGAGTGCTGGGTGTGAGCACTAGTACGGCAGTTGCGTAATACCAGAGGAAAGGTACTGCGATGTCACGAAAGAAGAGAGAAAGGGTGAGCGGATGTCGGGAATTCGGCGGTGGTACTAAGTCGGTAAGCCTGAGCAGTCCATATTATAATGTCAACATCTCTGGACCCTCAGACATATAAGCCCACTTACATGGTTGACGTGGAATGTAATCAGACGCGTCACAACCCGAAACTTTAAAAACAGCTCTGCGAACTCTCAGTCACTACCTTTAGTTGGGGCAAAACCAATATCGCGGGGAGCGAGGAATCGAGCCACCATGCCAAGATAGCCTTTCTAGGTACCGCGGCACATGCGTGGTCTCATAGATGCTATTGTTACATTTTAAGTTTTGAGTTGAAGGGCAGGAATTGCGCCATTTATAAGTATAGATACTCCTTCTGAATCTCTAGATTGGCATCATCTCTAACAGGAAACAAGCACAGACGGTGTGTATATTAATGCGAGGACATTGGTTGAGATTGACAAGTAACATGGAAGTCAATAACAACTCAACAACTCATTGCACTGTCGAAAATGATCATTTTGACTCCACAATAGATTCGGAACTAATTGTACAGAACGTCAACTCTGTCAGGTTTTTTGATATTGACGTAGTTGCAAGCATCTTTTGAGTATTCTGACCGTTGCCTTATTTCAATCTCTGCTTATCTATGAAGGAACAAGTGTAGAATAGCCATTCAATTACCCTGAACGAAGTCATAAGCAAACTCATCGTATGGTAAGTTGGTTGCATATATCCGATATTGATCGATGGCCATCAACCTGAACATGGGAAACCATCGATCAATCAGTCATGGTACCTGCTACGTGGACTTACGTGGCCCTACAAAGAGTGATTTCGACGAGCCTGTAGCTGTGTGTTTTTTGAGGCTTAAAGCTGTAACACCTGTGCAAAGATACCGGCTGCTACGTAGCAATTCCTAGCCGTCGATGTCCAACTCGTCACCGTTCGCTGATCCAGCGAAGAAGCCTCCCTTGGAGGAGAAATTTCTTTCGCTTTCCCCTGAGGAGTTGGGTTTCCTGAAAGCTCAAACTCTAATTGAGAGCGAGGACGCGCTGAAGGAACATATTTTCGATGTCCAGAAGAAAGCATATGAGGTATCAGTTTTTCGTCAGTTTCTTCTGGATATTGATTTATGTCGCTTAGATTTATGGATACCCATGTATTCGGTTCTTCTCGTTCACTAAGTGGGTTCGAACTCCACCCTGATGAGTCCTGCATGCATAATGTGAACTACTAAGGCTAAAGATTTCGCGTCTTCCTGCTTATCGATCAGTACTCAAACTAGCCCATGAGCGCTCAAATGCGGTTTTCCTGGATATAGGGTGCTGTTGTGAGTGTTATCATATCAAAATCAAAATCGCGCCGTCAACTGAAGGGTTATCTTACTGGCAGTTGGCAACGACTTACGCAAAATAGTTGCTGATGGTTGGCCTATTCAAAACGTCATTGGAACTGATCTCAGGGGGGGTAAATTTCCTTGTCGTTTATCTCTTATCTAAGCTCTGATTAGTGAATGTAGGTTTCTGGGACTTAGGACATGAGTTGTTTAAAACCACACCCACAACATATCCAGCGGCTTTTATTAGTGGGGATGTATTCGATTCCAGTTTCATCGTACCGCGCGCCCCCTCTACTGAAGTGCCTCAAGCTCCTCGGCCTAGCCTTGATACTCTAACTTCTTTGACACCTTTACAAGGCCATGTTTCTGCCATTCACGCCTCCTCGTTCTTCCATCTTTTCAATGAGGCTCGTCAACATGAGCTTGCCCACCGTCTAGCAAGTCTGCTCTCGCCACAGTCTGGATCAGTGTTATTCGGCACCCACATCGCAAAGTCTGAAATGGGTATTCTTGAGGGTGACGCAGGCGAACCGTCACTTTTCTGCCATTCTCCTGAGAGCTGGCGTGATCTGTGGGATGGCCAAGTTTTCAAGAAGGGAACAATAAAGGTCGAGGCCTATCTAAAACAGGTTGGCAGGCCAGATATGAACTCCCTTCAGCCTTTTTATTTTCTGGTTTGGTCAGTCACACGGCTGTAATTCGGAGTTGGTTATGTTTTGATTCATTGAATTACGACACATGGGAATTCTGTCCTATAACGTTTATAGTCCCCATACACATGCCGAAGGCGTAGCCGTGGATGTCGTCCTATTTATATGTACACACTCTTTGAATTAGGGATTAAAAGACGTGATAGGTTCGATATTCTTCTCCGATCCCATAATGTCCGTTTCGCTTGGCACATTGAACAAACTTCCCCTGGACCCAGCGTTGTATTCGCTAGATGAGGATGAGTTGGTCTTCTTCCAAGAGAAAACAGGTATACACGATGAGCAAGAGCTCAAACAGCACATAATGACTGTTCAAGAGAAGGCGTACGAGGTATCTCTGGCTACCCTTTCAAATCAGTACTAGAATACTTGCTTATTGCTTCGAATTCATACCTCAGGTTTTCCATTATCCATGCATTCGCCGTTTCGCGTTTACCAAGTATATCTAACAAACGCTATCCACATTCCAAGTAATAAATCGCTAACATTCCCATCTTTAGACTGAAGATTTCCCGTCTACCCCCTTATCATGAAGCTTTCTCTGTGCTCAAGAAGTACCCAAACGCTCTGTTTCTCGACATTGCTTGTTGCTGCACGTTTGGATGACTTTCCTCATGTATCATGCAGCAGTCTTACTCATGATTTCGTTGTCCGGTAGTTGGAAACGACATACGGAAGATCGTTGCCGATGGATGGCCTGTCGAGAATGCCATTGCGTCCGATCTTCATCTAGGTCAAAAGATTTTGAATATTGAAGTTTATATCACTGATTGTAACACTATTGATAGCCTACTGGAACTATGGACATGAACTCTTCAGGTCCACTCCAGAAACCTTTCCTGCAGCCTTCATTCAGGGAGATGCCTTTGACCCTACAACCATCTCTCCTCGCGAGCCGTTCTATGCTCCGGAGGAGCCTGGTCTTCCTTACCTACCTCTCAAGTCGCTCACTTCCCTCACTCCTCTGCAAGGAAGACTCAGCGTGATCCATGCTTCGTCTTTCTTTCACCTCTTTGATGATGCAAAGCAGCTGCAACTTGCACGTCAACTAGCCACACTTCTCTCTCCTGCACCTGGCTCTATGATATTTGGATCACACAGAGGGGAAAAGGAGAAGGGATTCCTGACCATGGTTAAAGCCCTTACAAGCAGGCCTATGTTCTGCCATTCTCCAGAGACATGGAAGGAGTTGTGGGATGGGCAAGTGTTCAAGAAAGGAACAGTCAAGGTCGAAGCAGAGCTTCACCAGTCAGTGAGGGATGATACTATCGCTTTTTCTGGAGAACGTTTGATCTTGTGGTGGGCTGTGACGAGGCTTTGATTAGAATTGATTGTTATATCAGAGCTTACTCATCGTGCACACCACCGTGCTCCAGAGCATACTTATGAAACGTCAATCAAGGGGATCATGTTCATATGAAATATGCCTAAAATGTGATTCAGGACCGTGACGTACAGACTTCCCAGCAGGCTTTCAAGAAGCGCTTCGGAAAAGTCGCGACGTCTAGTCGTGTTTCCTCGATAAGCGATCGCATAATGGATGTCTTGAGCTCGAGACGTGCGACATTCAGCCCATACAATCCGATGCGAGATTTTCTTGGAAACTGAAGTTGGCTGTTTGAGTATCTGGTTCGGCGCCATATTTCCCCAGATCATGGATGTAGCATTCCTCCGCTCCGGATTGGAAACGTCAGCTGCCCGTAAGGGATCTTAATTGGAAACCTCTGGATTTAGCACACGATAAAAGTACATCACTTGTCGTTGCAGAGCTCAACAACGCTTATGCTGTACCAGTTTTTCTGGAGTAAGCAAGGCTCAGGAATGGAATATTACCCATAGATGGTGGACGATTTTTATCCATCGACGGGCCAAGTTGCTGGTTGTCTGCATTCGGGTTAGGCTTTTCGATAAGCGCTCTAGTCGGACTTACTTCTAGTCAACGTTGTACAGCCCAAGTACTGATTAAAAACAATACCTTTCTAATCGGGTTTCAGGTACTAGGATAATCGGAGAAACGGGGTTTTCTGCAGTTGTGTCGATAATGTGTCCTACATGCTTACTGACTGGAATGTTTTCAATTCGCCAAGCATCCGTGAATCTCCTCGTAAGGCACTCATAGATGCAAACTTCACATTCTTACGAGGAATCATCGCTACTAGCTCATTGGCCACTTCTTAGATGAATTTATACCGTTTCGTAAACCGGACCGTACAGCGAGGGCTAATGCCCAATGGAGATGAGATTTTACAGATTTTCACCTGAACTTCCATGGAATCGGAGCCGCTGAAACTGACTGAGAAAAACAGCGGACACTGAATAAGGCATTGTTTACGATCTCAACGGTAGGAGAGATCCGATCCAACCAGCTACAGCATAGCCATGGTTGGTTCATGTCGGACATCCTTGCCGATGGTCTACATATGGTATCTTGCTCCAAAATGAATCGGAATATTCCTCGATGAAGGTTGGTTGGTTGGTTGGTTGGTTGGTTAGTTGTTACTTATTACCGGCGCAGTCCGCGTGCGAAGGTATATTCTCGATTGACGTGAAAGAGTCAGAGCTTCACAGTGACATTGTATCACGAATTTTGAACCCCATCACTTGCGTCAATCCCTCGCAGAGAAGACCTTAATCGTCACTCGTGCCTCAAAAAGGGGAAAAAACGCAAGAATGTACTCTGCATTCTAGGCTGTGTTCTGGTTTCGAGTGTAGACTCAATCAGGGATCGTGCTTTCCGTTCTTTCCGGGCACTTTTGAGATACGATAGTCGCACGAGACAATTGTGGAGCACCCGGTAGATACATGCTAAATCATCGCCGACCCGACTGCATGAAGGTACATCGTACGTCATGTGAAGGAGTATGTATGTATAGTTCGGTGCCTTGAAATCGAGGGGTCTCCTTGAGCTGACGATACTTGTGTATGAATATGGAATGGAGAGGCTTCTTGGAAGTTTTGACTTGATGCTTGCTCGGTGGACGGCATGGTGGGCTTGATATGAGATAGAAGATCGAACGGTGATCATGTTACTTGGCAGACTTGCGTGTGGCCCACAGGGCACGTGTGGAGATGAACCAGCAGGGGAGAAGTCTCAGCCGATCGGAGCACGGACGAATCGTACCACAATTCGTTGGCATCAATTCCATATTATTTTCGTCGTCTCATCACAAAATTATATATAATAAGTTTGCTCTCTTTATAAAGAACACGTTGCTTTGCCTTCCCTATTACACTACTTACCATCCACAATGACCATCCCCATCGCCTCTGCCTTCGAAGTCGACACACCCCGTCCCAAGGACGTCGGTGTTCTTGCCATGGAGACTTACTTCCCCCTTCGAGTGCGCGCGTTTTTCGGCTTCTTTTCGCGTCAACACGTCTAACACGCTTCTCTAGTGCATTTCTGAGGCCGACCTGGAGGAATTCGACGGTGTCCCCAAGGGCAAGTACACTATTGGTCTTGGCCAGGAATACATGGCCTGGCCTGACGACCGCGAGGATATCAACTCGTTCATGCTCAACGGTATGTGAAGCTTGATTCACCAAAGTATCAATGACGAACATCATGTAGCTGTGTCCGGACTCCTTGAAAAATACAACATTGACCCCAAGTCCATTGGTCGTATAGATGTTGGTACCGAGACTATCATTGACAAGTCAAAATCTGTCAAGACTACCCTCATGGACCTCTTTGCCGAGGCTGGTAACTTCGACATTGAAGGCATCGACTCCAAAAACGCGTGCTATGGCTCTACCGCTGCCCTTTTCAATGCTATCAACTGGGTTGAGTCTTCCTCCTGGGACGGCCGTAATGCCATTGTCGTCGGTGGTGACATTGCCGTCTATGCTGAGGGTGCCGCTCGCCCTGCCGGTGGAGCTGGCGCTTGTGCTATGCTCATTGGTCCTAATGCCCCTGTTGTGTTTGAGCGTAAGTTCCGCTTCTGTCAAATAGTGACAAATGACATGAATTAATGTTTTGCCCTTGCTATAGCTATTCACGGAACATATATGTCAAATACCTATGATTTCTACAAGCCAAAACTCGAGTCGGAATACCCCGAGGTCGATGGTCCCGTTTCGGTCGTGACTTACATCGCTGCCCTTGATGCTGCGTATGCCCGCTTCCGTGAGAAGCACGCTAAAGCCGCAAAGAGAGCACAACTCGCCGGTGTTCCCACTGAGAAGAATGCGTTCTCTGTCGAGGATATCGACTATGCGATCTTCCACAGTCCCTACGGCAAACAAGCAGTGAAAGGCTTTGGTCGTCTATGGTTTAACGATTTCCTCGCCAACCCGACCTCTCCCCGGTTCGCTGACATCCAAAACCCCGAGTCTTTCCTTAAAATGAGTCCTGCTGAATCCCTCGCGGACAAGAACGTCGAAAAGACATTCATCAATGCTTCCAAGGCTGCTTTCAAGCAGAAGACCGAGCCCGCCATGGCATGCTCTCGCCGACTCGGCAACACCTACACAGGCTCTCTTTACCAATGCCTTGCTTCCCTGCTCTCCACCACTGAGCCAGAGGTCCTCAAGGGCAAGCGTATCAGCTTGTTTGCGTTTGGAAGTGGATGTGCTGCCAGTTTCTTCACCGCACGTGTCAAGGGTGACACATCTGAGATACGTGAAAAGTTGGACCTCTTGAACCGTTTGAAGAGCATGAAGGTTGTGCCTCCACAAGAGTTTGTCGATGCTTTGACGGTATGTTGTGTTTTAATCTTGATTGCGTTTCAAGCTAATTTCCTTACCTCTATAAGCTCCGAGAGAAGAACCATAATGCACATGATTACACTCCTGAGGGTCTTGTCGAGAACGTCTGGCCAGGCGCATACTACCTCGAAAGCATAGACAAAAAGTACAGGAGAAAGTACGTGCGCGCACCCCTGGCTGCTTAAACCGTTCCTCTTGTCCTGTATACCCCGTGGTCGATGGTGATATACACTGACTCATACTACTCGCACACATCATAGATTACATAGTAATACCATCACATAACATATGCATCTGTATCATTTTTTTCCTACTCCAAGTTATATAACGGGGTTGTACATATGGAATTCTAATCGAGTTTCCGTTTCGCACAATTGGGGGCACGGGGTGTGTTGGACCGCTACCACTACGATCTATGATGAACACTCCGGAGCATCGTCGCGTGAAAATTATCACTAACACACAATCAAAATCTCCTACGAAACTCCAGCATCTAGGAACCTCGCATCCTTTTACTCGCCAGGCACGTTTCATTGTCACCATGGATTGTACGTACCCCAACCGATAATTAATTCCTTTAGGTCGACATCCTCTTCCCGTCGTCCGATATCCTCGAATCGGCACTACGCAGGCTCACCACGCGGTACGCCAAGGCCCAGGTGAGACTCGCGGACATCGTCGATCCCAGCGGCGCTTTCGCCGACTTGTACGCGCAGCGGCAAAGGCGCGTTCCTTCCTGCTGTCACTTGGGGAAACTGACGACTGACTGACTCACACGCGTATTTTTGTATATACAGATGTTTCACGATGCTCGGCGATGACACGCACTGCGATGATGTGTGGTGCGTGGACACACGGGGGCTGTTGACGCTTCTTGTTACGAAGGAGACGTATGAGCGGCTTGGGCTTGTGGGCACGCGGATGCCGTTCAAGGCACATAGGGATTATTTTGGTGCGTGTATTTTGGTTTCGGGATTTGTGGGGGCACAGGTTTCGTTGGCTGTGATTGTTGATTGTTGATGTGGCATTGATTGTAGTAATACGCCTACCGTTGCAGAAGAATGTGGAGTCGGTTACGAACCGCGCGCGGTGGAGCGATGCTCTCAAGGCTTGGGATGCGAGGAGGGAACGCGATGGCTTGGGTGCGTGGAATGTGGTGTACTCGTCCGATGGTACGTCAGTCGTTTGAGAAAAAATATAAACAAGGAGTTCTCTAACTCAAACACATCATCTTTTGCTAGATTCGGGACTCGTGGAATCAGCGCTCCCGGGATCAGATGTGCGCGAGGTGGTATGTCAGATCACGAGAAGCAACGATGTACACGTCCCCTCGCCGTCGCTGCGCAATCATCCATCATCAGCGGCTCGTCTGAAAGCTGGAATTGACATCGATATCTCTGATCAACAGCGGGGTGATGATGATGATGATGATGATGATGTCGAAGATTGGAACGCAGAGATGGGTGCGCTCTTTGAGTGGGTGGGAATGGCTTCTTTGGGCTCACAGAGGTGTGTACGACACAGCAAGTTTCTCGCCCGAGTTCGAGCTTCCTCCCTGGTCAGATTGCACGCAAACGATCGTGTGGATCCGTATGTCGCTTTATACGAGCCCCCGTCTCCCTCGTACATGGGCAACATCACGCGTCTCCGCTGGTCTGGCCTCATTGGTCCAGCTTTCCTCCAATCCGTGATTGACACGGCAATGTATGTCATTATCCCCCGTTTGACGTATTTTTCCGGACTGATTCTTCTTATTCTTGGCAGTGCCACGTCAAAGACTTTACCAGACGATGAAAGGGCCAGGCCGTTTGTCGCAATTACCGCGCATTCGTGCTCGACCTCTCCTGTTTCATATATCCCGCCATCGGCACCGGTAACTGGTGGTCCGACGAGGCTTGCGCGCGGGGATGGGGAAGACACTTGGTGTTTGCTTGTGACACCTAATGCACGAGAACCAGAGAGCATTGACTTTGCGCTGGTGGAGAGCTTGGGCCAATATGATACGCGATGGGGTTAGTTCGATCAAACAGACAGCGAATAATATACACCCCAACACTAGTAGATACAGACAGGGAGGCCTGGTAGGAGAGCCTATAGTACGATACGAGTTGCATGATACTACAACATTTTGTGTGCAAATGGATACGACCCTCGAGATGACGATCCTAGCGATGTGGGTATGATAATGATGCATAAATGAGGGATAAATGACAAGGAATGAAAGCGCATAACGGATACATCGCAATGAGAGTAAAAGAACCTATTGAAGCGATTAGCAATTATTATGCGGGGGTCCAGCATTAGAGCGGTTTTAGAATGCGCATTAGGTTGGCTCAAACGGCAGTGTTTTGGACGCGAACACGAACGGGGGTGGTGTTCAGCATGACGAGGGACAAGCGGGCAGCGGGGTTGGTCAAGGGGCCAGCGGTGTTGGCGAGAGGAGACGCTGGGACGGCCAAAGGAACGCGCCAGGAATAGACGTGAGGCGTGACGGAAGGGGGCGGGGAAGGCATAGGCATGGCAGAGACGGCGACATCGTCAACTGGTGTCGCGGGTGACTGGGGGCCAGGCTCGGCAGGCTGTTGGTCTAGGATGCTGATCGGGGTGATGGAGACAATTCGCCGGAATGTGGGGGACTCTGGGGGAGACGTGGGGGCTGCAGCATTGGATGTAGTTGAGACGCGCAGCTGCCCGGTCGCAGAGGCTTAGGGGCAATGAGCACGGCAGTTGTGCGAGTTGGAGGATCGACCTACTGGTACGCGCCACATGCTCTGGAGAAGCGCCAAAGAAAGCCAGGTTGGACCTCCATTCGACATCATGGAACGCGTCGGCGATGAGCTGAGCAGGATCATCAGATCCCACCGCCATGGGGCTGCCCGCATCGCTTTCACTGTCGCTGGACAAGCCTTGGCCCTGCGCCGATAGGACCTCCCTGACGGCCTCCTGCTCCTGGCGCCACGCTTCTGTGTCGGTGAAGACTTCGCGCGTGGCGCCCTCGTAAAACTCGTCAGAGTCGGGATCAAAAGGGTTGGAGATGCTCCATTTTTCGCATTTGGGACGATCCGAGTGATGGGGAACGTCCGGCTCAGTGCGGACGGCAACAGACTGGGTATATAGGGTCGAAAAGAGAGCACGGCCCATGGCAACAAGGGTATGTACAAGAACTGGAGGGGAGGAACAAGGCGCACAAACAACATCACATAAGCTTCCTTTTGTGGTCACATGTCTCTGAAGCTGTGTCGGCCAGCGCTTAGATTAGCTGCAGACGCGTGACGCGCTCGCCACGTGTCAGGTCACATGATCAGATGCACTTGCAAGCGACTTTGCTTCCATGCAGCTCGCGCCATGTTCACGACTATCACGACAGCCACGACTCGCTAATGGACCCTTCGATCTCAACGCACGAGGCCGCGACCTCGACTCCACAGCCATCTATCAACGAACCTAATCCGTGGAGCGATGTCATACATCATGCTGATAACCCCAAGTCGGAGGAGATACAGCCTCTCCATCCATCGACTATGGACCAGGCCATCGTCCACGGTCTCGAATCTGTCGTGTTGTCTGGTCCAAACGACAACCGACCACCACAGGTCTCTCAGGAAGTTCTTAACCAGTTTGATCCACTGGCCAATCTAGAAGAGGAAGCTGCACGGGAGGCATGGCAGTCGGCAGAAGCCCACCCGCCACAGCCATCTACACCTCCGCCTGAGCCTCCAGTGCTGCCATCGAAAGACAATGTGGCGTCATCGCCTCCTGATTCCCCGCAGTCCCCTGGAACTATGGCCTCGTCCTCGTTTCCTTCGTTCACGGCCCTGGCCCGTACATTCGCGATGCCGTCTTTCTCGCGCCCGCGGCCATTGTCACTGGACCAGCCTCAGCCCGTCCCTTCACCCGCAACTCTCTCTGCCACTTTTGCGGCCCAGCAGGATACACCACGGAACGATGTGATGTCGACTAGCAAGCTCTCACCCAGTGGAAGCGGTACCGTCTCTCCTGCTCTACAATCTGCTCAGGGTGAAATTCCCTTTGATTTCCAAAAGTTTTTGGATCAAATGAAGAGTCGGAGTGCAGAACCTGTGTCCAAGTATCTACGCTCGTATGTCGATGCTCACTGTGTATCCATCTTTTTGACTGTGGCCTCTATCACTGTAGATTTTTGAGTGGCTTCGCCAAACGCACGTTCACCGTCAATGATCAGGTGAAGATTATCAACGATTTCCTCAGCGTGAGCCTCGGTACTACTGCGGTGTCTTAGATTGCTGAGTCCTTTCGCAGTTCATCTCAGGACAGATGCGCGCTTGCGAACCATGGAAAAACGCGTCAGATGCAGAGTTTGACAATGCGATGGAAGGCATGGAAAAATTGGTCATGAATCGCCTTTATGATTTGTTGGTGTGATATCGAACAGTCTTGTCAGCCCGTTTTGATCGTAGTTTCACAGTACCTTTACACCGCAAGTCGCCGTTGCTGTTCCTCCTCGACCAATAACGGCAGACGATCTTGAGCGAGATCGTGTTCTTTCACAACGTATTGCCCTCTTCAGATGGATAGAGGGGCGACACCTCGATATACTTGAGGGAGAAGGGAGCGCAGGCTTCCTCCTGTTTGCCCAGCAAGGTTAGAGCTCGTAGACTTGTAGTCACAAGTCGCTGAATTGTCTGTAGAACTGCTGAAGATCAATCACTATAAAGCCCCACGAGACAAGCTTATATGTATCTTGAACTGCTGCAAGGTCATTTACGGTTCGTTGTAACAACTGTAAATGGTGGATGGATGTCTTACGTGTAGACTAGGCCTGATACGACATTTACAGGCAGACGAGAGCGCCGACGCGTTTGTGCCTATTCTCATCTACGTGGTTCTTAAAGCCAACCCGGAACATTTACTTTCAAACGTTGAGTGAGTTGTCGTCCAGCCGTCGTGAAGCATAGTGCCAATCGCTTTGCACAACAGGTTCATAAGCAGGTTCCGCAACCCGGAAAAATTGCAAAGTGAAGCTGGATATTATCTCTCCAGTCTTGTAAGTGTGCGACTTTCCCCCCAGACAAATATTCATCCCCTCAAAGATGGGCGCTGTGTCGTTTATTGAAACAATGGATCATACTTCGCTTTCCAATATATCACAGGAGGAATTCGAGCAGTAAGTTACTGTCAATATATGCGATTGAAGTCATCGATCTGAAGATGCCAAAGAAACGTTGAGGAGGCCATCCAGGGACTCCCGCAATCAGAGACCAGCTCCCCTGTTTCTACTCAAGCATCAGCGACAAACGCACCTACGCCACCTACCAATTTACATGCGGGAAACGGATCTGCTCAGCCACTCGCCATGTCTACCCCAGTGCAGTCTCTCTCAGATGATGCCAAGCGTCTTTTGCAGAGGACAGGTGACACAATATCAAAACCTCTGAACGCCATAGGACGAATATTTAGCGAGGCTCTCGACGGTGCGGACAAGCTGGCATACCATCCCGGACCTTTGGCGCCCTACCCCGAGGGCGATGGGTTACCAGGCCATCAGGTCCCACAAGCCTCATCCACCCCAGGTGACGGAGCGTACGCACCGCCGACGCAAACACCATACAAGCCGCGTGTCCGACGCGTATCCTCTCTCGCGCCCGACGAAACGTCCTCTCATCTTGGTCCTCCCACTCGCCAACCGCTCGCCTTGGGCCCATCGCACGGCTTTCTGTCGCCGGTCTCGCCGCGTGTGCAGTCGCTTGCGGGGGGCGGCGACGGGCACTCTGTGTCGCGGACGCCGACGCCGAATTTGGATTTGGATTTGGCGGATATGTCGAGGCAGATTGATGCGGCGCATGAGCAGGCGGCGGCGGCGGCGCGCGAGACGCTTGTTCAGATATTCCCGAGCGTGGATGTTGAGGTGATCGAGTTGGTCTTAGAGGCGCAGAGTGGGGATTTGGGAAAGAGTATTGAGGCGTTGCTTGAGATGAGCGTTGGGTCGTGAGTAGCTCTGGCTGGGCTGTGCAGTCAGTTGTGTCTTCGCGTTTATACACACGTCGCTGCGCTCTGCGTATGGGGTGCTCCCATTGTGCATTGCGCTTTTTATCATTCGCATTAATCTTTTTCAAAAAAAAACGAGCATATTACGTCATCTTTCAATAATGTCGAGTCCTTATGTTCCGCATGTCATTTACTCTGTGGCGATACTCACGCTCTCCATACATCTCGTTGGGCAGCGGAAGGCTGCGGATGAAGAGCGCGCGCGCGTAGCGGCGCAGAAATCGATATTGGAATCCATACGGGACCAGTTGAAGTCTGATACACCCCCGGCTGTGGAGGAAGTTGCGAGGCTCAGACGGCTGGCGCGTCTGCCTGATCATGATCATGAAAATGGGAATGGGAGTGGGAGTGGGAGTGGGAGTGGATATGGCCAGACGGGGGCTGGGAGGAGTGTTGGCTGGGGAGAGGTTTTCTTTGGGAGGAAGAAGGAGGAGAGTGGGAGTGTGAGTAGATTGGAAAAGTAGGATGTGGAAAAAATGTATGTCGGTGTTCCTTTTTTCTTTCTATCTTTTCCCCTTCATGTGTGAACTTTGTTGCAGCATCAGGACTTGTCGATGATGGTTCGTTTGCGAGACTCTATGCATGGGAAAATGTTTGGCTTGTGTCGTTCATGTCGGGTTGCTATGTCTCTCTGCGTTGAATATGGCCGGCTGTCGCTCCAAAAACGTGAATCGACGTCCGGTCGGCGGTTGACGACTTTTCGGGCCTCGGGGTTCGTGAGTTCACGGACGGCGCATCGCATTACTTGTACCCTTGATTTGGACGAAACTAAGAAGACATATTTATTACGATCACATCCTGAGCCTCTCAGTGAACATATTGCATGCTCTGCAAAACAGGGGGAGTCGAGTTTTGGTCTACTGGACTTCTGACTATGTATCGATTAAATCTGGTGAACTGCTGTGACCTTTTAGATGCATGGTTGAACGAGGCCCTGGCTTTTATGCATCACTTGAGGTATGGTTGTGCCGCGTTCCTTTCGTTTGCTTGATGGTTGAGGTACCAAGTCCCACGAAGCATCTGGTTGATTTGGAGCAGATACCAGGTCGCATCATTCATACTGGCCGCAGTGCCTCGTTATGGTTAGTGAGTCTTGACACCCCAATCATCCAAATACGACTGTTCCGACATCTCCTTTGCGCGTTATTTGCATTACACGATGAAGCGATACGGGCGTCCGGTGGTCAGATTGTGCTACAAGACCCTACATCTACGAGCTCAAATCTTGAAGTGCCTGCGATTAAGTGGGGCTTACTTCGCCTGTCCAAATTCACAAGTCCTACCATCTTGCAAATCACATGTAGACCTCGAGCGCGCCCATTCTCTTCGATATTTCTTCCGCCTGGACATCGATGCCGCCTTCGCAAAGACGTATACGCCAGTTTCCCCTTGGGCGCCATCTACAACTCCTCATGCAGCTGGACGCCCATCAACATTACCCTCGACGCCTCCGGGGCACAATACGGCCCCGTTTCCCCGCGCTAAGGCCCGCTCACCAAATTTGTACTACTCTCTGGCACGCGCTCCACGCTCAAGAGCATATTTGACGTAGGACTTCCTAGGCGTGCTGTATTTGCATTTGGAGAAGGTTTGTTGAATGACCAGACTTAAGGAGATCAGCAATTGTTGAAGGAAGGCAAGGAAACACCTACAGCTGAAGGAATCCGTGTCTTTGACAGGCCCTTATCATTCACGATATGACTCACGAATGATATATTGATGATCATGGCTATTCGCTTACCTTGTTAATTATGAATGTATAAATTCTATCTGAGGTCACGCACATCCATCTTTCCAAAGAGTACCTTCAGGTCGACCAGGTCGACCAGTATACCAGCTCACATTGTTGATTCGATGAATCGTGAATTTTTTTGGTCTCTTCTCTTTCAAGTCTAATGCTTCAGACCAGTTCACTCAACGGGTTCTCATTGGGATGGCCAACCCATTCCTGAGCTGTCCTTGCAAACACCTCATCAGACCCTTTCAGTAACCCTGCGGGTGACAAAGTTCCTTCTTTCTCTGATACCGAGTTCGTTGAGAGCCCGTCTCTACGATTCGCTAATAAACACATTCATTTGTACTCGTGCAAATTCCTATCATCCAGTATATCGATTGCCTTTCGGACTTGTGCTGAAAGTCACCCGGCGGATTAGAAATGGTACTACTCATGTGGAGGCAGATGCTCTCCGCTTTGTCAACAGTCTCGGACATGTGGTTCATTGTCCACAAATTATCGACGCTGTCCTCACCGATACAAACAAGACATATCTCGTCTCGACATGGATTCATGGAGATGTGGCTTCTGAGGTCTGGGATAATCTTTCCAGTCAGGATAAGGCACATCTTATAGGAGATCTCAGGGACCAATTTCGCAGGTTGCGGCTGCAAACGAGTGGATCACATATCATCTGCAACGCATCCAATGGACCAGTGGAAGATCCACGTATTCCGTGGTTTGCAGATGACAACCCCCAGACGCTGGGAACGTCACAGGAATTTTCTATGGTGGTTTGGCATGGATTGAGCTTCAAGAGAAATCAGACGTTGAAAGCTCTCATGATGCCGCTCATCAACCATTCAGATGTCCCCGTGTCTTTTTGTCATGGCGACCTTCTGCCTCGAAATCTTATATTTCCTGGTGGGTTGGAGCATTGGCGAATGGGCCGAAGTAGGATTGGCATAATTGACTGGGAGTTTGCCGGCTGGATGCCTCGTTATTGGGACTCACTAAAGGCGACATGGATTTCAGAGCGAGATGATGAGTGGTTCCAAATTGCACGTCTCATCTTCCCGGAAGATGTTGCTTATTTAGATATAGATTGGGAATGGAGAAGCCGTTCGGGCGTGCAACTTGTGTAGTTTCTGTCAAAGGAACCTTTCTCCGAAATTTCTTACTAGGGCTGATTCCCGCACAAGCCGAGTGGACCTCGCTCTGACACTGCTCTCTAATCTTTGAAACGGATTCCGACAACTCAGCTTGAAATAAAACCTGATATCCGCCATTAGCATGCATTGTCCTACCGTCTGCGATCTTGCTGAAGTATTTAATCATTCATTCGTGTTGATCTTCTAGATAATTTCGAGTTGAAAGATGAATATGTCGTGGCTTTGACGTTCAGAAAGTCCGCTCACCTTCGGCAAACTGAATTACACCAAGACTGAGTTTTTACCTACAGCATTCCTATCTCTGCCATTTGTTGAATAAACGATTTTACCAGCATTTACCACAGTGATTATTGTTCAGCGCTGGCTCACTATCCATACGTAGAGATAAGGCCCTGGGAATCTACCTATAAACCTTGTCCAAAAAAATAGCGAATTTGAGGCAGACTTTGGCCAGATCCAAGTCCCAACTTCACGGATTTGAGGCTCAGAGGAATTTTTTTTGTCGTCACAATTTGTTCCATCATCAACATCACCCGTTGACCCATTAGCGCTTTAGCCCTGATATAGGTAGGAAACTTGTCTGGCCATGTTAGTCGCCTCACTCGATCCTGGTACAGTAAACTCATAAACATACGGATCTTGAAGTATTTATTGTATGCAAACTGTATTTATCGAATCCTCAAGCCCCAGGCCTTTCAACAATATAGCACTATGTCATGTATCTGTATCCACTCCACTCGTCACCCTTTTCCACTTTTGCTTCTGCCAGAGTTGCGAATCTTCCATTCTTTTCGTTCCCGGTACCATCTTTCCCAATAATTTCGTCCCTCTCCCCTCTGTCGCGGCGGGCATTCTCCTTGACCAAGAAGAAGTGGTATATAATGCTAAATATTACTCCAATACCAATGTACATGAAAACCAGTCCGTGGCCTGCCATTGTCAGTTGGACGATCCGAGAACAATAGAGCTGGGCCTCACCAAGCGTGTACCAGGGTGCATCAGGTGCGCGATACTAAAGGGGTTTAAATGAAGAGTCTGCAGAGGCATGAATTTGCGACATACAACGTTCGAGGAAACTGCTCCATTAAGATTACCACTACGTATAGGCATGAAGTGAACTTGCGTCGATGCGAAGAAAGCTTATCGACTCACAAACCGATAATCATGGCAGAGACAACGCTACGCTTGTAAGCCCCCTCTACATTGTTCAATGTCCATGCACTGATATTCTATGTTACTAGTAAGTGCGATCGAATAGTCGGACGACTCACATTGTATTTGCTGCGGGTCAATGGATCAATGAAGTCTTCTGGGGTTCATATATAAACTTGAAGACTCACGAACGACAGGGTAAATACCACTGATTGATCCATCAGAAAAGGTCACTACAGAAGATGACATCGCTTACCATGTTGCCATGTATACAGCGAAGTAGGAGAGAGCAGGTTTTCTGGAAGCAATAAGAATGATATAACCAGCAGCGCCTGTTGGACCTTGAGTGAGGCTTGGTATCCGGCCAGAATAACATTACAAACCGAGACATAGGAATCCCCTATTACAGAAAAGATTAGAAAAATAAAGAACGTTGGAAATATAACAATCGACGGACGCACATGTTGAAATACCCTCTATGACCAACTCGATCCGCGGTAAAACCCACACAGCAAGTCATAATACCGGCGAAGACATATACAGGGACAGTTAAGAGATTAGCAGGGGTGGCTTCAAAGCCTGTTACACTTATTGTGAGTTTCTGAAGCCACGAGCCTGTTGTGGCTCATTCTCACCTAACTACAGATTTATCAATTCAATGGATGCATATACATGGGAATAAATCAGAATTTTCACGTACTTGGTTGATGATGGTGGGTAAGAACAAAGAAAAAGCGTAAAGGGGTCCATCGCAACCCATATATACGATCACTAGCCCGGAAATCATCCGACTTACCGCAAATAAAGAGCAAAAGGTTACATACTACCGACCCAAGTCTTCCAGTCCTTTATAGCAGCCCATATATACTTCCACCTTAACTTTTCTCCAGCAGCACTAAATTGATCGTCGCATTGCAGGCGCCTGACAACTACAGTCCTTTCAGCTAAAGAGAGGAACTTGGCAGTGTCAGGAAAATCTTGAATGATCCAAAACGATGCGACGCCCGCAACAACGGTCGCCAAACCTTCGATGACTGGGAAGTAGTTGAATATCTTGTCCTCAAAGAAGGATGTGGAATGAAGCATACTAAATATCCAAGCCCACGCAGGTTTACCACCTATACCATCCATATTTGAAATGGCAGCCTTGAGCTGAGGTTAGGGCGACATAAAGATAGCAATGTAGTAATTGTAGACCATACCGCAAGAAGCCCGCCGAATGCGCCAGAGATACTCGAGGCTGTAAAAAACATCGCTGCACGAAGTCCAAACTCAGACCGCTTGTACCAACTTAACGTAGCGTCATCAAGACAAAGTCTAAGACAGGTCTATATCTGAGGGTCATACCAAGAGAGATAGAAATTGACACCAGGGAACAGCCCGGCTTCCCACACTCCTAGCATCCACCGCATACCTGCAATAAAACAGTGAATTAGGGCAATCAATCTCAAACTGATCACCAACCCATGAGACCTCCAAAGTCATGAACTAACCCTTGGACGGTCTGGGCGAATGTTAACAAGAGATGAATTTTCACTCTCATGACCCACCATCATCACACCCCAGCCGAGCATCAAGAAAGAAAGCCAGAGGGATGGGCGCAGTCGCTTCAAGAAAACGTTTGATGGGACTTCAAAGACAGCATAACTGATGAAGAAAATCTTCGCCCAGCAAAGTAAGACACTACAGTAGCGATCAACACTGGGTAAAGGAATTACCGTTAATGCGAGGAGATATTGTGTGTCCGTCATATGAAGATCTGTAACGAGGTTGTAAAGCTACGATCATATTGAGGCTAGGTAGGATAATCTCCGCAAGGCGCATTCGCACCTTTGCACTGTGGAGGATTGTATCAGACTTCCATGGCCCTGGAGGAATACAATTGGCACATACTTTCCAATACTGGTCCGATCCAGGAAGCTGAGCAGGTACAACAGCGAAAGCCAAGGAATCAGAACCCAGTCAATTTTCCGTACGAGTTTCTTCTCGTCCACCCCACTGACGTCGACATCGGGATTATAAAGAGGCACATGACGGCCAGCACTCTCGAGTGAAGGAACGTCGTCCTTCTCAAGTTCACGTCCAGAGCTTGTAGGCGATGCTTTATTGTCATTCATGATTCCTCGTGGCAAGAGCTGCGGAAAGGTAGATCAACCAGTCTCAGTAGTCGCTTTCGTACGCGAAATTTATATTTGGTCCGCGTCAAGTTTATATGTACGCTGATGAGCTGAAGAGTTTTGAACCGACTCTGTGCATACGTATTTGCCTGAGATTTGATTGTGCCTCCGATTGTCATGTGGAGTTCCATTTGGGCATAAACGCACACAGATGAACACACGGGTGCTGTTGTTTGGTGCAACGTTTTGTGATGGTCCCTGTGCATAACCATAATGTTCTTCTATGAGTCTGGAACAAATGATTGGCACTGATTCTAAGAGCGTCTGGCCTGCACAGTTGAAATTGCGGATTTTCTTGCCGGCAACGGGGCTAGTACGGACATGACTTTCCATTAATAATTTCAAGTTATCTCATGGGCACAAGATCTTACATATGTATTGGGGCAGCCACATGTTAATCTGATAGAGTGTGAATGACATTCTGGCAAAAGGCCGGGAAATGTTCACGGAAGCAACTCCGTATGGGCACCTGGAGCAGATAGAACGTCTTGGTATTGTTTGGATATGAACAATACACGGACATGAGATAATATGAACTAACCTGAAAAAGTCTTCCTTGAGATGGCAGATGACCACTTCGTGATGTCAATGAAGCCAATATCAATGGGCTGATGCATGTCAGGAGTCGTCAGCTGACGGAGTCTTTTCCCAAGGCCTAACTCCATGGACGGAAAAGTGCAGCGCATATAATAGATAAATGAGTCTATTGTACCAGCCTGCAAGCGGAAAGTCTGAAACGTCCTAGGGAATGAGATGGGAATTTTCTGACACAATTGATACTTACCTCGGGTCAACGGGAGAGATGCGACGCAACGATTTTTGTATATATATATAAGCAGCGAGGAGTACTCCAGATTTTGGGGTTACACACCGTTTCCTAGTTATCTAGACCAGACTTCTGATTCGTTTTATTTGAGCACAAGAGTTTGCCTTCGAATTTTCCAGGTGCAATAAGCGCCGAAAATAGCTACTTACTCATCAATGATGATAATCTTTCGAGTTGCCTTATATGTAGCGACTTTTTCCAGAGCTCCAAGGGGCAGGGGTAGTTTAACTTTACATACACGTTTACCCCACGCTGGTCTCGAATTGCGTAATGGCTGTGGATGCACGTGTAATCGATGTGATAGAAATTTCTCGCCGAGGCGGCAACCTTAAACGTTCATTGTACATTAGTTTCGCCCACTGCACTCCTATATCCAAACTTATCTATGTCTGACCCTGTCTGACCTTGGAGGATCACATCTACACCACGAAGTGAACGTTTGAACCCTTGTACCGCAGGCCATAACCAATCCGATTGAGTCGCGTATCGAACAAGTTGTATTTGGGTTCCCGGACCGTGCCGGTAATCTTATCCTATGTATAGGATACAAAATTATTCGCCGAACCTTAGACTTTCGGGGTCTACTGGTACCACTTATCAATTAATTCGACGCGTTCCTATTCCGGCTTCCGCATGATAAATTCCTTGCTAGACTATCACAACGATGCAAGTACCTTAGACATTATGATCCTCATTGGTGTTCAGATAATAGAGACCGAACGGGTATACTTTGGCTAGGGCAATCATTGCAATCATTGCCTTCGGTAGATGTCACTGCCCCGCATAAATCAGCTGTTCAAGCAGCCTTGCGGTGAGCGGCATTGATATCACGGAATTACACACTCCATTTTGTATCAGAAGTTATGAGTGTTCAACAGGCTGTAAGAGGGCTAGTGGAACCACACCACAGCGGCCGTTACAGCCTATCAAAGGCACATATGTCTGATTCTGTATACAGGTGAGTGCTGTAGGCTTACTTACACAGGCGTCCGTTCCGACTTCAAGACATTTAAAGAGTTAGAAGATTCTATGTACACTAGACCTTTCAAAAACTAATTACACTAGATACGATATAAACCAGACGAAGCACATACTACGATACACACAGGTACACGAGCATTAGCGTCATCGCATAATAAACAGCATGCAGTACGGATAGTGGCGCAAGGGTAAGGAGTAGCGGTGATAGAAGTGACACACAGTGTTGAGTAATTGGGCAGTTAGAGGGCAATTAGAAATAAGAGGGTGGCAGGCAAATGTTGGAGGAAAGACAAAACTTGGATCCGAGTGTAAAGACGTATAAAGTGAGTTTTGCTTGTAAGCTACATGAGATGTTTCATATGGCATGATGGTCCGTCATCAGAATCAAGGAGCCAGAGAAAGGAGATACGTAGGATAAAAAAAAACGGCCAGGATCAGATATCTTGGAGAGAGCTCGTTGCGTGGGCCGAGAAGGTCGGTGGTAGAACTCAAAAACGAGAGTGGACAGACGACCACCGGCATCAGAGAGGGAGAGCGCAAGCCTAAGTACTGTTGGACACAGCATCTGGCGGACACGAATCAATACATGTTCAAAAGCGGGGCACAAGCTCACTTACAGACTAAGATCGCCTGCCATCTTTCCACAAAGATACCACGGCAAATGCGACTCACGTCGACAAGTTCCAAAGCCCGAGAAACGCACCAGCAGAAGAAACCATCTCAACCGCTTTGCCAACTATCGTAGGCTCGCCGCGTGTTGGACTTCGAGGGGATGAAGGAGGAGAAAGGTCATTACGTGGCGGGGAGATACTGTACGACGTGCTAGGCTCCGCGGGGGACACTGCCGGGACAACCAATAGCGATTTAATCTTGGGTATACATGTTGTCGTCGGCGTTGGATGTAGTTGTGTCGAGGTCTGATATAACTCATCATTGGGGGCTGATTTGGGATCGGCGGTGGCTGCCGCAGGAGCGAGCCGCATTTGTATGACAGGGGTATTAGAAGGCGTTGGTTGGAGGCTACGTTGATGTTCTTCAGCCGTACGGACATCAATTGGGACAGCAAGGGGCGAGGAAGTCACACTTGACTCTGTGACAGGGCCAATATTTGGAGGGACAACAGTGATGGAGCTAGCGGACGAACGAGACGACGAGGATGACATCGACGACGCGGACGCTTTGGTCTTCGGCATCACCCTATCAAGGCTTGGTGTTTCAGAGTCAGCCGGAGGAAGAGGAAGAGGTGACGACGCAGAAGAGACCCTAAGCAAACTATCTTGCACTGCTTCCGTGCTCGCGTTCGGCCCTTGCCCGGGTCCAAGCCTCTTACTCTCTATCCGTTCCCGTCCCCTGGGCCTCTCCCTCTCTCTGTCTCTATCTCTCCTGTCTCTTTCATACCGTCCCCCCGTATATGCCGTCGCCGCAACACCACCCAGATTACAGCCCTCAGGCGATAGACTCCCCAAAGATTTCGAGCCCGCGGAACGCTCCCTATCAGAAATGGACGACCCCGTCCTTGTACTCGACCGACCACGCTGCTGCGGCTGTTGCTGAGGAGCCGATCCAACGTCCTGATAAGACTGCGATCCACGACCCCGCGGCGGCGGGGATAGCAAAGTGCCAGCAGGGGATGGGAAGGTCGACGAGGATGGACTCCGCCGCGGAATGAGCACGGGCCCATGTCCTGGACCGGCATCAGACACGGACAATCGTGTCCCGTCACCGGAGAGGTCGGTAATCATAGCGGGGGAGGGTGTACGAGAGTGCGATCGCGAGTGCGACCGTGAAAGTGATCGAGACTTGGATCTGGAGCGTTCGCGTTCATTTATGACTTCTTCTCGGGCAGCAGAGCTGCTGGGAATTGCGCCACGTCCTCTGGAGAGGTCCATTGATACATCACGTGATAGGGAAGAAGACGACGAGCGGCGAGAACGAAAATCTTCGCCAACGTCTCCACGTCCGGAACTGTGTGTGCTTTCAGGGCGCACAACAACAGTCGGGACTGGGACACTTCGATGCACGCCACGACTGCGTGTGACTGTAGCATCTGCATCATCCACATCGAGATCGACATCGTCACCTCCGACACTGAATAGAGTCGCTCTCCGCCGATACACATCCTGATCGCCGTTCCCAAAACCATCCTCATGGTCTTCCATAACGTCTCCATTCACAATCTTGACGCCCTTGTGCTCCTCTCTGCCGTTTTCCCGTCCCTTCACATATGTCTTTTGTTCCCTTTCTTTCCTGAAGTTATAACTGCCCCCAAACGGCGGCACATACACCAACTCAACCGGAGTCTGCCCACCAGAAGATTCGCTCTCCTCATTCGCCTTTCCCTTCCCCTTCTCACCCCACCACCTCGATTGACCGCTCGACCCGCCCCAAATCCCATCATCACTTCCACCTTCGTCACCAAATCCTTCACTCCATCCTCCATGATGGTGACCGTAGTACCCATGGGTGCTGGTCTTCAATATTGTGGGAGCTATGGGCGCAATTGTTACGTGTGCAGAAGGACTCGTGACATGCCCTCGTTCCAAAGTGGGAGTGCGTATGAGGGGAGGAGCATTACGGCGTTTTCTGAAGCCAGACGAGGAGTGAAATCGGGGACGACAGGTGCTCGTTGAGCTAGTACTCTGTCGACGATGAGAAAATGGCTGCTTTTCAGGATTGAGATGATCAGGAGATTCAGATGTCGGGGAAGTGGAGTTAGACATCGAAGTGGAGGTAGAAGCAGAGGAAGAAGATGAGGCTGTGGATGCGGTTGATTGGGAACGAGAAGAGCTGGATTTGGTCCGTGAGTAAGAACGCATGTCGGTGACTCCGTCGCCTTCGTCCTCATCTGCTTGTCCCTCTTCCTCTCCTATCCCGTCATCATACGAATCAGAGTCGTTACCTAATAGGGCACGATTACAACTGAACCGTTCATCCCACAAGGAGAGTGAAGCGGGTTCGGCATCTTCGTCTGATTCTTCCTCATCTGCATCTTCTTCATATCTAGGATACCACGTTTAGGGAGAAAAGGGCAATCATAGGTATATATATACTAACCCGTCATCGTACCCCCAAGCATTCCTACCATAGGGGTATCTGCCGGAAACGTTGCGATGAAGATTACCATCTTCACCAACTTCATCGTCGACATCATGATCATCTTCATCATCCTCGTCGTCTTCTGCATAGCCCGATCTCTTTTCGGGTTTATCAATGGCAATACATTGCTCGACAAAGGTATTGAAGGAGATGTGCCGCTTCTTCTGACCATTTGGTTGTGGAGGAGCTGGAGTAGTAGAATCTGAGCTTTGATTGTTGCTGCTAGAGTAGCCTTCGGGACTGTGGATGCCTGGTGGCGAGTGAGGTTCAGCCGGAGGGTCAATTCTGGGGGGCGAGTCTTTCCGGAAGGCACGATTGGGTCCCCAGCGTGTAATATGGGTATCACTCTTGGTATGAGGAAGGACTGGACGACGTGGCTGTGAAGATCCGTCCGGTTCTTCAGGCGGTGGACGAGCAAAGTAAGAACCTTCGCCATTGCTCTCAGTCTCTGTAGGGCTAAAGACAGGACTTAAAAAGTCGCTAGTAAGAAGCTGGCTGATGCTGCGGTGCTTGAGGATGGGTTTGTGGGTCGTGAGGTCAAGACCAGGGGACGGGACGGGTTTTGGGGGTGGCGCCCAATCGCCAGCGGTGTGCAGAGGCCCATATAGCCAGGTGACATCCGAGTCCTTGAGCCTGAGACGAGTGAGAGGGGTCCACGGGCACTTGAGTGCACTCACCAATTGAGTGTTTCTGGTGTGACAGTGCCGAGACCATTGCGCTGCTTCCACCAGGTGCGCCAGCTGGCATTCTCAAGACGCACGCCATTCGCGATCTCATTCTTCTGGCGCGTCATGTTCCGCCATGAACGCCAAACATCCTCCTCCTCCCAGTTGTGGGAGAGATAGTCGACCTGAGCGCGCGGGAGGGTAGCGACAGATGAATCATCGGGGATGGAGTTGGCGGCAACGGAGACGAGAAGGACCGGCAGGTAGTTGGCCATGGGAAGGAATGACGAGCTCACGACGAGCTCGCTGGGGCGAACGACGATGAAAGAGAGAAAGAAGGTTGGACGCAAGTTGCTTCAGAAGGAGAGGCCGAAAATGGACATAAATTCGATCTCAGCTGATCGTTCCGGATTTTCCGCGTGATTATCTCAGACAAATGCCATTTCCACGCGGAACTAGACGGAACTTGCTTTCAGCTGCGAATCTGCAGCCGTCTGCCGTCCCCGGCCCCGCCCGGCCACCGTAGTATACGTATACGATTACAGAAACGACCTAAGGCTCCTCTTGACCATCCCAGACCTGTTCATAGCCTGCAGCGCCTTTCTGCGTCCCAGCAGCGGCGAATCGTCTTTGTCTCGTATGTAGTACGCAAGGTCCGCCGTCTCGTCCACCTCCGTCTGCGAGTATCCGTTCCCCAGCCAAGCAAACCGGTTACCTTTGTACGTGATTTCCCAGTCGTCATACCGTGGGTCGGCGATTGCTTCCAGATAGTGCAACGTGCTGCCGGGCCACAGCGCACTCACTTTGCCCGAGACACTGTTTGCCTTGTACCATGAATTGCAATCGTGTTCCCATACAGTTTTCTTCATGAATGCATCCTTGTGCGCAATAAAGTCTTCCACAGCTTCTCGCTTTGGGGAAAAACTTCGGATGTTTTCTGTCTGCCAGCGATTCGCAAATTTGAGAATGTAATCAATCTGTGCCTCTGAACCATTTATTTCCATCATTTATCTGAGTGTTCAAGGAATTGAATGCCTTACCGACAAAACACAGCACTGGTCCATTCCCAATGGGACTATTGGGCCCAATAACCAGGAAATAGTTCGGGAACCCAGCGACTCCCATCCCGAGGTATGCCTTGGCCTCCTTACTCCATTCTTCTTGCATGTTCCGTCCCATCGCGCCTTTCACCCCAAATCTCGGCATATACGACGTGTCGAACCCCGTAGCGCAGATCAGTACATCTAACTCATGTTCCTTCCCATCTGAGCTTATACATCCCGTCTTCGTGATCCGTTCAATATTTCCATATACCACCTCCACGTTTTCCTCTGACAGGCCCTCGAGGTATCCCACACCTGGCGTAATCCGCCGACATCCTACACCGTATCGAGGCACCAGCTTCTGCGTAAGCGATGTTTCAACCCCCGCGAGCTTAGCATTCATTGCCTGCACCAATTGCGCGAAAATTTCTTTCTGCTGGGCAGAGTTTGCTATGAACATGGAGAAAAGGCTATTCGTCGCTTCTTCTTGCTTCTTCCGGTACGCAAGATGTGCTGCATGGTCCTTCCGAAAGAGTTCAAGCTCTTCCTTATCATAAACGTGCTGCTGAAAACCTTGCGTAGGGAACACCCATGTCGGGCGCCGCACGAAGGTTATCAGCTTCTTGACCTTTGGCTGGATTGCCGGAAGGACCTGGATCCCGGATGACCTTGTCCACTTACGTCATTCACTTCGAAAAATTAAAATGGCGAAGTCAAAACACACCCGTTTCCAATGAGGCCAACACGTTTTCCCTCTAGGTTGATTGAGCGGTCATAATCCGCTGTGTGCGCCAACACACCCTTGAAGTCATGCAACCCTGGAATATCTGGCCACCTCCATGCGTTCAGTACGCCGGAAGCGTTTATAAGGATATCCGCGTGATCGATTACTTTCCCTCCATCGCTGTCACCAGTGTCGTTCTTCCCTTCATATCGTGCAAGGTCCGTTACCTCGACATCCCACGAATCAGTCTGGGCATTCCACGTAGCGTTGTCGACTCTGTGCCGCAGCTTGACATATTTGTGGAGGTCGTATTTGGCGGCGAAAGACTCAAAATAACCACGGATCTCGTCCGAGCCTGCATATACAGATGACCAATCCTGCTTTGGCTCAAAGGACCAGGTGTATGTGTGTGAAGGGATGTCGCATGCGCATCTATATGTCATCAGTCAATTCGAGCTGCGAAATGGATTGCAAGCACGACATGAATATAAACAGGGTCATCCCAACCCGAATCACACAAACGAAACATAAACGTATCAATTCGAGGAAAACGGGATGTAAAGGGTATAGATCGACCTCTTTCTGACTCACTGAATGAAAACATACGCACCCAGGGTACCTATTCTCGAACCACGTCCCAGAAATCACCTCGTTCTTTTCATACAACACGAGCTTAAAGTTGTTAAAAGAACGCTGGAGCTTGTACGCAAGTAAAAGACCGGACGCGCCGGCTCCTATGCAAATAATCTTCATCGGCCTCTCAAAGTGAATTGGCTCTGAGAGTCGTCGATCGCGTTCCTCTACGCCATTGGTTTGCGGCGCCGGCGTCGACAACGTAGTTTCAGCCTGGGCCTCTGCTTGTCGACCGTTGACGGAAGATTGCCTGCCTGACGATGGTGTAGATTGCGGAAGGCTCATCTCGTCGTGCCGTGATTGTGCAAAGATCTGAGAGAAGAACTTGTGACTGCAGAGTATGGGTATTCCATGCCGTTTGTATGGGCTCTCTAAGTACAAAATCGGCTAGCGAATTCCTTCCGGTGTGAGGGAGTTTGATCGCTTATTCATGTGGTAGTAACCCATGGGAAGATGGAAAAGACATTTGGACACTCGAGATAAGCAGAGCCGAGTAATTGTCTGTCTCGGGAGTATTATCTTTAGAAGTAAATCAGAAAACTCAAAGCTAACTGGTCATCATGTCAGTCAATTTTACATGTTAACCTGTCTATTCCGTTAGTACATGCTGATATAATACTGAATGGAGGTTGGCTGCTTTTCTTGATTGTCGTACATAGCAGAATAGAACAAGGGGATATGACGTCTTGAGTTTCTGGTGAATGGATTATGGGAAAGAGAAGTCTGAGTTTCCCAGTCGTCCTAGACTAAACAGGCCTTCCATTTAACATTGTACAACCAACATAACGTGAAAGTTTTACATCCTTGTGCATTTATACGTCTAATTAAATTTCGGATTGTAACTATAATCGCCACTAGGGATTTCCAATCTAACGCGTTGGTCAGAACATATGGTCATGGGTCTCGCACAAAAGGACTGCGGACCGAAAATCACGTATAGAGCGTTTGTAATCCTGCTAGCCAGCAGGGTTACCTCTGGTCAGGAAGGACTGTGTGTACCCGCTTGTTTTCAACCCTAGTAAATTGTGATTACGAACTGCAGTCTCTGTCTGGGTGTATCGCGGGCCGGTAGGGATCGTATGACAGAGTACCGTGGCCACAAGTACTGCATCATGTGCTTTCTTTGAATGGGACAGCAGTTCAATTGGTCAGTAGCGTGCAGTTACATCGTATAAGGCAACGTTACTTCAAAATTAGACAATCATTTCATAATGGTAATTCAGATTCAGCCCGGCTAACTTCATTTGAGGTGTATCAGAACCATACACTGTCTGAATGGTTTAATGGGTTTTCCACGCAATACCAAGGTAGAATGTCCGACTACGCTACCGAGAGAAACTTGTTTGAGCCATCCCAGCGAAAGACTAGCTGGAAGATAATCTTCTTTTTGTGTCGAGGACTCGTACATCAAATGGCGCGGCGGTGGGGATCTAAGAGGCTGTGACTTGTGTGTAGGTCGTCAGTGTCATCAGAATGTCGACAACTCTGGACTTCCATCGGGGACACCCTGTTGATGGAGCCCCGGATGCTTTTGTGTTAACAGTTTAAGAAAGCTTTGTTTTGTTTTCTGATTCATAATTCAGTATAGGCGTAATGACTCATCCGTCGCCTGATACTTGATTTCGCTCGGCGGATATGCTTGGCGCACATGGCACAGACATCGTTAGTATGGTCGCGGAATAGTCATGGTCCATAGAAATGAGTGGAATTTTTCCTCCAATTATCGTAATACACAAATGGACTTGCACACCTTTCTTCGAAAAACTGGTTATCTGTTATAATGAAAACTGAGGAGACAAAAGACTGCATGTGGTTGACAAATATTCAGAATTCACACAAGCAATTGATTGACAATTCTGCCAGAGTGCCACTAGGTCTGGTATCGGAACTCGGGATGCAAGTACCCAAGTTCTTCGATTTCCCTCTGTGACTTTCCTTGCAGTCTATGATCACGTTCCCCACGATCGCGCTTGGCGTTCTCAAGGCGAAGGTAGACGTAGCACGAGGTAACAAGGACACAAATGGCGCAGCTGGTGGAGAGGTTGAGAGAATTGCCCTTGTGATAGTCTGGAGCATCCGTTGGAAGGTATGACCACACTCTGAAAAAAGATTCAGCAAGACATGGTGGAAATGGATAACACTCACGCGATGACGGATCCTAATGCCCCTATACCTTGAATACAGTAATTGGTACTATAGAACGCTAGACATGATAAAGGGCTAAACTCATACCTGGTACCATAGCAGTAGCCACGGCTTTGACTGTATCAGGCGAGGCATTGTCCGTTGCCCATGAAAGGACCTTCGTGACAAAGTGTTAGTACAGTATGCCCCTTCGATACATGTCAAGAAATTGACACACTAGTGGGCCACCGGGTGAGGCGCCAGCAAGGGACAAGAAACATGCTCCATAGCTTATGAGAAGTCAGTATCACTTCGTTTGGAAAACAAAATTCTCACCGAGCATGAGAATTTCGCGTCCCAACCGAGATGGAATATCCCACAACCATGAGGAATGCACAGAATAGTGTGACCACGGCTCTTTGGTGTATTCTGTAGCTAAAATACGAGACTGTAACTGACCACACAGTAGCCACGACGTAGGGCGGGACTGTACGTAGCTGTGATTGGACAACAGCTGCGTGAGGGTTCAGAAAGTGTCACAAATGGATGCCATCCAAAAACACATACTGAAGTGTCCAACTAGAGAGAGAATTTTTTAAATGGATGTTAAAATGGAAAATAAATACACTTGCGTGTAGAAACAACAGTTGGCATGAAAAGGCTCAGTCCTTGAAATGAGATGTTGAGCATAATATAACAGATTGTGAGCAGTACGGTCTGAACATCGGAGAGAAGGATTCAGTATCAGAAGGCTGGAAACAAAGAAAGGCTCATACAGGGAGACTGAGGGACTGGAGAACGAGTTTAAATGTGGTTTTCTCCCGATGTCCTTGTGTCCTAATCGTTTGACCAGCATCGATACGTGCGAGAGCCAAAGCACGTTCCTTGGCATTCAGCAGTCGAGTATCGCGTGGATCATTCGGAAGGATCAAGAAACACAGCAAACCAAAGCCAGTTGTAATAATGCCTGTGTCTAATCAGAAGTGACTCCTTGAAATAGTATGATCGCTACCCTCAATGAGGAATATCTAGCGAAGCTTTTCAGCAAATTATTATTCAAGATGGCGATCCTCACCTTTCTCCACGATTTGACGGAGCCGATGTCGGGAACCGAAAGAAGACCTGAGGCCAAAAGGCCGCCGACTAGAAAGCGATATAAAGCAAAATCAGAAGCCAAAAATCAATTCCTACAGGCACCGGCGATCGGAGTCGATGCGCCGAAGAAGATCCCTATCCTGAAGACAAGCTCCTGACGTCGATAGAACTAGATTAATGGATCAGTTCATCGGAGCGAAAGCCTTGCCGTTGCTCATGACTTACACGAGAGAGCAGATATGTCAGCCCTGACTGCAGACAGTGGACTTTTTGTTAGTCCATCCTTGACATCTGAGAACATCACACCAACCAAAGTACCACCTTCTGCGAGGCCGAGAAACACTCTATTCACGATGAACCCGGCATATGACTTGACAAAGGCAGTACTGATAGAGATGATACCAAAAAGAGTAATCAAGGCAGCTAGCCAGGGGGAACCAAAACGTTTGAGCGCCAAATTAGATGGGATGTCGACCGCAATAAACTGAGTGAAACGTCAAATTATTTCACAGAGAATCAACAGGCACGCCATACGAAGATGTAAAACACTGTGAGGGCAATGTTGTAGTCAAAGCCTGCCATCCCAAGATCTTGTTCGATTCCTATTGCATTAAGAGGAGAAGTTAGGGCAAAGTTGAAATTAAACTTTCAACCACAGAAGGCTTGCCCGCGATCTTTGCATTTCCTTTGAAATGAAATCGAGTTAGAGCAAGCGACGGTAACTTATCAAAGGTCCGATAACGAACCTATGGAAGTTCTGTGACAAGTAACGATTAGATACAAAACGATGATATTTAATCAAGAATCACCTATCAATGAAGTTGGTGCAATCTGGAAGGCGTCCAGTGATTACAAGGCCAAGAAATATCCTGACAAAACTCACAGGCCAGAGCAAACAAAGGTAAGAGAGATATATCCAGCTTCCTGACAAGTTTTCTCTCGGCTTCCTGGTTAAAAGTATCATCATCGACGGATAAGTCTTTCTTTGTGTTGCTCTGGGCATCCATTGAATGTACAGGAGCTGGCTCTGGATTTTGGAGGAACATCGTGAGATAGTCAGCGGCATTATGAACTGAAAAAATCGTGTCATGAATCACGCGTTCAGAAGCATGGGAGTGGAAATTCAATAGTGTGAGTTGAGCGTTTAGTTATTATCAGAGTCAAGCACCTATGATCTTCAAATTATATCAGATAAATGACACGGAAACACGTAGGAAGTCCAGATATGTCTGATTCAGGACATACCAGAATTTTTCAGTATTCATCCAACTCTCTAATGGTACCCTCTGGTCGTTAGTCTGAATGTACACCACAATCTTCGGGGCATAGAACCAAGCTAGTCAACTCCCTTTATGACTTTCCTTTCCTAGCAGTCTATGATTGCGTTTGACATTCTCGAGTCAAAGATATATGTAGCACAAAGCAATAAAGAATTAGATGCCGCAGCTATTGAAGAGGTCAAGGGAATTGCCATTGTAGCAGTCTGGAGCATCTGCCGGAACATACGAATAAATATTCAGCAAGATATAAAGGAGACGCCGTCCGTTTCATTTCACTCCGCACACGGACACAGAATGGAACAAGTTTTGATTTCCTCGAAAAAGGTATTGTACCGGAGGTCACCTCTGTCAGCATTAACAGACGATCGAGAAAAGAGTTAATTTAGCTGTCAAAACACGCGAGCTGACACGACTCATGAGACCGAAAGACATACTTAAGCTCGGGGACGCGCTTGTACTTTTGAGTCGTGATCGGGATTGTAAGCAATCTGCTTACACAAGTGTAGCGGTTAGGGTTCCCGCTATGGAAAATGACTGGCAGTATCAGAGCGTGGTTCACTCTGCATAACGGGTCACAGTATAGTAACGAGGTTTTTTCTAATGGGACAGATAGTCCAACTGGTTCGTCGAGTGCAATTCCGACAACGTTACAACAAGACGCAGTCTGGATGACACTCACGCGATGAAGGTTCACATACTTATGGTAGTCCAAGCAGCTAGCCATGGTGAATCTAGTTGCTCGAGAGCCAGTGAATGGATTATTAAGGAAATGTACCGATACAAAACACCGAATCCAAATCACTTACGGCTGGATCCGTTAAGCATTATATGCTCTTTATTTTTCTCTGAATGAGCGACAATAGAAAACATCAGGATGGAGGGTCATGGATGGTATAATTTTCGCAGCACTCGGAGGATAGAGATCGGTGTAGCATACGTGGTACGCAACAACCATGTCCTATTTCACTATTTGTCCAGCAGTTGAAAATCGGGATCTCGGGTGGTCTTGACAAGTAGTGGTACCAGGAACTGAGTTCGTAATGGTCGCGGTCTCTTGTATACTTAGAATGTTATAATCGTTGATGTCATATAGTATGATGAGCGGCTGCAGTGAGCCCGAAGCTTTGGAAAACCTGAAGTGGTTGATCTCAAAACGCGATCACATGATCTTGACGCGGTTGACTGCAACCGCCCTGAGGCAGGTCTGACGTTCAAGGTGTCGCAAGTTCGTCAAAAACCACAACCATGGCCGCCATGCTAGAGACCCCTTCTAGGGTATGGCGGAGAATCGAAGCTGTTGAGAACAGAGATATGCCATCTTTACCCTCCATTCCCGGCTTTGACGACTCCGACGATCCTGACCCTTTGGGTGAACCCAGCGACTTCGACGATGACCTCGAGGACATATCGTCTCCGGTTACCTCGACACCTGCGCCCGCATCATCACATCATACTATGGTCTCTACAATCCGACCGTCGTCTAGCACGTCCAGCACAGCACGTTTTGCAAGTTCTATAGCCTCTCGTTCTATAAAATCATCCTTGCAAGGAGTATCTTCTCGAGGAGCATCACCATACCTTAGAACAGAGCGACGAGACAGCTTTGACATCAGCAGGATACCCTCTCTACCAGATATCAGCGCCGAGCCTTGGGTAGGACAATGTTCCGAAAATGAAAATGCCAAGGAAGGACCTAGTGAAGATAGCGCGCCAGACGTATATCTTCCATCTGTACATACTGATGAGGAGGGAGAGAAGAAAGATATATCCTTCACCATTGAGCTTCAGCCCACTGAACGAAGAGATCCACCTCAATGTTTGTCAAAATCTATTGAGTATGGTGGCACGCCGAAGAAGAAATACGATTACTCCGCCAGTCTTAGGTCTGAGCCCAAGGTTCGCCAGATGTCTAGATCGGTGCAAAAGCTTATATCCGTTCACAGGTCTCTCCTTTTGACAAGTATCGAAATGTTGCCTTGCGCAAAAATGTGATGCGTAGTCGTACTCCATCTTTGTCTCGCACGAGTTCATCCCGTACAACGTCCCCTGCTCAATCAACTCCACAAAGCATCAAGTCTTTTGTTGTCCCATTAAACATTCATTCTCCCGCTACACCGAGTGGCATCCCTTTACCTCGCTCGAATACAGCCTCACCGATCTCTGGTGAATCCCACGAGGATTCTGCTGCTGGTGATGAACACGCTCAATCACTGTATGATACCGATGTTCGATCCATGGATATCACCGATGTCCAAATCTCTCCTCCACAGGTCAATTCTGAGTCTTACTCTGATGGCGGAGGGGAGTCGCACGAGGACGATGAAATTGAAGGACTACAGCAGTCGAGTTCAGATGAGGAACTTGAGCCTACATTTTCTTCTGATGGCGGCCAAATCAGCACTCACACTCCACTTGAATCACCTCAGCTCTCTAATAAGTCTCTAGGTCATATTTCGAGTACATTTACGTCCCCATCGGTACCCTTGACCCCACGGCCCACATATCCTCGTCCCCGCCCGCGATTCGATCTTCCGGTTCCCGGGGACTTGCTCGACACACCTGAGCCTCAAGGGAAAGATCAGCAACACAGTGACGAGATCCATCAGGAAGGAAGCCAGGACTCGGATGAACCATTGACACCCTCTCGACGTCGGTCTTTTCTTCTTTCGGTAATCAATTCTACAGCTCGACCTCGGATGAAATTTCCGACTCCTCATCCCCGTCACGATCAGCATTTAACTACACCAAGTACTGTGCAGTCCACGCCTGGTCCTGCAATATCATCCGTTGGTCCAAGGACAAATTTGCAGACCGCGTTTGCAGGTGTTACACCTCGACCTCGCCTTTTGATGAACAGAAACTCTCGGTCTTCTCACCCACTTGCACAAGCTTTCCTTCCCTCAGAAGGAGGATCTGATTCTGATTCTGCTTCCACAGCTTCCGGTTCAGGCTCAGGCTTCCGCCGAAGACAATCGCTAGACATGGGCCAATTCGTTCCTAAATCTGGCAACCTCTCCCCATATGATGGCGCACAAGAGCATGTCTCCTTTGTATCTACAGCGTCTTCTCATGACCTCACGACACATCACCGCGTCAACACGTCCTTTGATCCTGCAATGGGCTTCGGGGCTGGTGCAGGCCAGGGTCACTCACGATTCAATGTCGGCAAGTTGAATAACTATCTGCATGGGTTGAATCGGCGTCTTCAAGAGGAAAATGAAGCATTAATTGAGAGGTTGCGCAGGCTTGAGGATGAAAAGAGGGCGGCTCCTGTAGCTGATACTTCCGTCGTGGAGTCTGAAACAGTAGAGGGTAGGCGGAGACTCAGTGGGGGTGGGAGGAGGGTCAGCATGGGCGGAACAGTGTTGAAAAATGTTGTCGAGGATGTTGGAGGTGAAGGATGGGGAGAGGAGAAAGCCGAGTTGGAAGAGCTCGTGGATTCTCTCCGCAGAGACAATGAAAGAGCCAAAGGGGAGAAGGACAAGGTCGAGCAGGAGAAATACGCAATTGTCCAAGAACTGGAGCGTGAGAAAGAAGGTCGCGTGAAAGACAAGGAAAGCTGGAAACGTCGAATGGCTGAAGTGGAGGAAGGCGTTGGTGAGATAATTAAAGACTTGGAAGGAAGAATTGAGGTGGCGGAGAAGAAAGCACGGGATCTCGAAGAAGAGAGTCACCGCAAGGCACGGGAACTGGAAAAACAGTTAGCAGAGGTTGAGGAAGAGCGAGATGCCGCGAGGGAAAGAGTGGAGCAGGCAGAGTGTCTATTGGAGAGTGGGAAGGAACTTGGAGGGGAGTTGAGAGATGCCAACGAGCGGGTCGAAAGACTTACAACGGAACTGAGGAAGGCTCAAGAGGAGATTCAGGAATTGGAAGAGAATGCCAGGGAGTCTGATAAGAAGATGAGTGAACGAGATCACGATCTTGGCGTAGTCCATGACATCGTCAAGAGTCTCAAAGGTGAACTCGGTGTCAAGGATGAAGAGTTGACTGCAGAGCGGGTTCGTATCGAGCAGATGGATCAAGAAATGCAGGATCTAGAGAAGCAATTGGAGGCTATGAATGTCAATCTAGCTGAAATGGAAGAGGGTGCAGTCATCGCTGTCGACCGGATTGAAACTCTTGAGGAAGAACTACAGGCCGCCAATGATGAGATCCGCACTATGACCATCGCGAACGAGGAAGCCTGCGACAAAGTGGAGAAGCTGGAATCCGACGCCTTGAAAGCTGAAGAACTCGCGCGACAGATGGAGCACGCATTAGAAGAGGCAGAGAAGAAGATGTTAGCCGACGATGAGGAGCTCAACGACCTCAAGAGTAAAATTGCATCGGTTGAGCGCGAGCGTGATCGCGCACGCGAGGCCAGCTCATCGCAAGACACTTCTCACTCAGGAAACCTCTTTTCTGATGCAGGCGTAGCCAATGCTGAGGTTGAGGCATTAGAAGCTGAGCTCGACTCCGCGAATCGAGAGATTGCTCGGCTCAATACTCTGCTTAACCAATCACCTGCCCGAAAAGCAATGGAGAAGGCTAGGGATACAAAGGTCGACCTTCTGGAGAGAGAGAAGGAAGATTTACTCGAAAGAAACAAAGCACTTAGAATGGCTTTGAACGAATTCAATACCCCAAGCAAGATCATCAACACCAGCGGTATTTCGCCTATCCATAGACAAGTCTTGTCAATGTCATTGAGGACTCCAAGGACACCTGGGGCTCCCCTGAGAGATGTACGAATTTCTGCTTTTTGTCTAAAATCATCTCTGATAAGCCTTTAGTTGTCGTGGTTGAATACCACCTCTGCCGATCAAACGGTATCGCCTCTAGTTGCAGAAATCAATCGCCTTCAAAAGGAGCTCGACCGGGCGAACGAAAGTATCGATGACAAACTTGACAAGCTTGAAGATGCTGGTCTAGGTGTGGTTGGACTGACCAAGAAACTCGAGGACGCACGCACAACAACCTCTCTCTTAGAGAATGAGGTCGCACGGTTATCTAGGCGGGAAGAACGCCGCATTCGTCGTTTGGAGAAAGTGAGGTGCCAAAAATGCCACATTAGGATTGATATCTCGAAGCTGAACCAGATAGACGAGAGGTCTGTTATCATAAGAGATATTCGATTCAGACGGCTAATTAACTGTCTGCCGACAGCACGCTGGAGATGTCCAGGGATGACCTTCCGACAGAGCCCCCTACTCCTGCCACAAAAACGAGCGAAGCTTTGCGAGCTGACCTACAGTCAGTCAACGCCCATTTGGAGGCTCTGAAAAGAGAATGGAGTCAAGAACGCAAGACTCTTCTTGGCGAGAAAGCTGCCCTTCAAGACGCGACAAACCGTCTCAACGCTCAGATGAAAACCACAAAGGAAGAGATGAAAAAGGTTGTGGAAAGTAGCCAAGTGACCAAAAAGACGGCGATAAACGTACAGGAAGTTAGTCTGCTCAAAGTTACATGAGATCATTATTGATAATGATCTTAGGAGCTTGACAAGGCCAAACGAGTGATTTCCGATCTCGAGGCTGACTTGAAGTCAGAGAGATGCCAGTTAAGAGCTTTGACCACGAAGCAGAATCAGATTCAACGAGAGAAAGCCGGCATTCTAAGTCAGCTGCAAAGGACAGAGTCGGTAAGTTGAAGTTACATGTTCGTCGTCGTTTTCTGCTTATAATTAATTGGTAGGATATGGATGATGTCAAACAACATTTGCAGAAATTCAAGAAAGAGAACCAAGACTTGGAAAAGGAATTGCGAGGTCGGTCGTGTTATTTAATATTCACCAGACTGATCGCTTATATCAACCCACAGACAACGCTAACATTGAACAGAAGGCACGTCTACTCGAGAATCGCGTGGCAGAAAATGCGGAGACGATTGAAAACCTACGACATGAGCGGTCTCTTCTCACTGCGGATTACAAGGCATTGCAGCAGCGTTTCTCAGCAATCTCTGAGGTTTGTTTCACAGGCTTATTGAATAGGAACTAGACTGATCTATCTGAAATGACCAGGAAGCCAATCAGTTGCGCCTTGCTTATAATACTTCTTCTACCTCACACGAAAACCGCCGCCAACAACTTGACCTGCACCTTCTTGAGATCAATGATCTTCGTCGTGCTCTTTCGAACAAAGCCGATGAACTTTACAAGGTTGAGCAGGAAAAGCAACGTGTCTCGACGGAGAAGAGTGATGTCGCGAGAACGGTGGCAGCATTAGAAACGGACTTGCGACGAGTCAAGAAAGATGCCGAGGCTTTCGGTCGGGACTTGAAGCTTCTCCGTTCTGAAAAGGAGAAGGAAGAGGAGAGACACAAACAAGAGATTGCACAGCTGGAAAGGGCAAAGAAACAAACTCAAACTCAGATTCGATTATTGAATGAGCAACTTGAAAACCAACGACTAAAGACTGGTCGTGCACGAGAGGAGCTGAAAAACCACATATGCGCAGCGTAAGTCGTGGACTCTTGACGCTCTTGGTGGAGATCCTGACACTTCGTGGCAGCGACGAAAAGCAACTGACCGCCTTGAAAACACAACACAACCAAGAGTGCAAAGGCTTGTTCGTTCATATACGATATTTGAAGGCAAAGTTTATGAGGGAATCTTCGTTCCGGAGTGACCTGGTGTATCAGAAGAACCATCTGCTGATTCTCTTGGCTCAATTTGAGAAGAGGTGACTTTTGAAGTTTTGCACTTCTTCCATCAAGGACTAACACGATACATCAGCGAACAAACGATCTTTGCCTCAATTGCTAGAATTGGGTTCCCTATCTCCCTTCCGCCACTGAAGAAACAGCGGAAACTGAGGAGTATAGCGATTGCAGCGATATTCCTCTTCCGTGCCTCGTAAGTTTCACGTTCACTACTCAAAGATGGCCACCTCAATCAGTTATTTGGTGTAGACGAGCAAGAAAATACTGGCAAGAACATGTGAAGGCCAGACAATCCGTGACTGATGCACTGCAAGATGTGCGGCGGCGCAGAATACAATCCTCGTAAACGAAGCTCTCGAACTTTGTTAGATGTATAGGTATTTGTATGCATGTTGTTTGTATCGATACTTTGTTTGATTAGTTTCTGCTTTCGAAGTATTGAATTCGTATTCGTAATATCAATAATCTGAATGACCCTTGAAACATAAATTGGAATGAAAGATGCTCGGAAGATTCAATCTATGTCTAGGGTTTCTCCGGTGGTCGTTGAGACACTAGTCGCACCGCATCCTTTGAGAAAACATAGGAGAGACCACTCCATATTGTTGTTGTAGCTACTGTCCATCTAATACCTTGGTTAGAACAACCGTTCATGGAAAAAAAGATATGACGAACTGAAGGCCAGTAAGAGACAAACCCAGCTCGAATGGGAGAAGGGGATGGACGGTAGTGATACCCATTAACGCGAGTTGTAAAGCGGTATTAATCTTGAAATAAGTGGTTAAAAAAGTGTCTAGGACCTCGCGAAGGAAATACCTTGCTGATGCCTGTTGGCCGAATCTCAGCAGAGGGCAGAGAGAAATCCCAATAACGGGCAAAAGATTTCTGGAACGAGTGAGAAACATATGGAAACTCAAGGCGGTCGAAGGAAGACTCACGGGTTCTGGCAATGATGTGTACCGGATATAAAAAGCGGAAAGGCTCAGAAGAAGATCTCGTCCGAGGATAATCACGGCAAGAGGCACTGGTCAAATAAAGACAACGAAGCAATTGCTGAAGAGGATACTTACTCGGTAACTGGCCTTGCATCGCCAATGTCACGGTTAGCGTCGTCATGAGGATTTTGTCCGCTGCGGGATCGATAATGGTCCCAAGGACACTTTGCATATTGAAGCGACGCGCCAAAAAGCCATCTGCCTGAAGTGGACATCAGTTTCTCCAACAAGTCAATGAAATAGGCAGGTAGTCGCACAAGATCTGTCAAGCCAGCATAAACCAAAAGTGCAGTCGCGAGGTGAAAATTCCCGTCCAAGATAGACCAACCCAATACTGGGCACGCGAGTATTCGCGAGACTGTCAGGGCATTCGGCAAGGTATAAATGTTCTCCCTGATTCCGATTTTCCTCGGTTGCTCATTGTGAGGATAGCCTAGATGACGATATACCGAAAAGCCTCGAGAAAGAGCCGGGAAACGACTGATGGGTTGACAGGAGATCTGGTGGTGACGAAATGATGCAAGTCGAATAATTCTAAATGATTGATGGCGACATGGTTGCAAAGCTAATGAACGACGAAATGTAGTGAGCTTCAACATATAGATTCGTCTCGCGTGTCCAGAATTGTCAAGACATTATGTAATAAAGGAGGAGTCATTGACACCTTGGTTGTCATGTCGTCGGACGCTGACCTACCCTCTCACCCACTCCCAGTTCTCAGAAAATGCAATCTAAACAAGAGGCGCCCATTCGGAATCATCTACTCGATTGCAGAACAGTAGGCCCCGGAACAAAAGAGCAGGGGTCCAAATTTAAGTTTGCCAAACAATCTGACCCTCCTATAAGAATTCGTGTTCTAGGCTTCCTTCTGAAAGACCTCTGGGGTCATAGAGACGGTGGTTACTTAGGATCCCAGCCCTATCCTCCTCTAGAGATTCGTTCGTGTCTCGCCCAAGACCGTGTTGACAAGGATTGGTCAAATTGCTTTTTGATGACCAGTCAGTCGTATGATGGTTTTCTGGAACTAAGGGATATGCATCGCGAATACCTGATATCTGGCACGTACGCTGGTGCTGGCAGACGACGGGATGGGTGAAATATTTTATTCATGGCTGTCGTTGTTGACACCCCAAGATTTTTTATCTTTCCTCGTAGGTTTACAATTTGCAAAGCATCTAGCAAGTCATAATTCAGGTTGCAATAATATTCGAATTGCAAGTTGATATCCCCATTTTGATGAGAACTCATGCGTTGAGTAAAAATGTTACTCAGTATATCCCAAATGAACATATCATTCGGTTTGTTGAGCCTGTAGCATGACTCTAAGATTGGAAAATCGTTCATCAACGTAGAAACAACTGCGTATTTCTTCAAATCCATCTCGGCAGATAGCCGAATCATGTTGGACTTTATTCCTCTCGGTAACTTGCGAAAGTTGTATACAGCAGAGAAAAATAAGGTTTAAGCCACTACAGCGTGATCCAAACAGAGACTAAACACGGTCCCGTAAGGTAGGCACAGCGACAAAACCTCGATCCTCAAGAAAAATGGTGAGCTCCTCCATATCGCCTTCGTCCTGCTGTTCAATGTCTTCGCCAGGCCGACCAACAAACAGTGCCCAGCAACCCCATGCGGGAGCTCCGCGTCGACAAATTGGTCATTAGTGTGTTGACTAGTTCTTGTACTTGGGATCTCTACTGATTTCGCGTCCAGACATCTCTGTCGGCGAGTCTGGTGACCGTCTGACCCGTGCCTCTAAAGTGCTGGAGCAACTTACCGGTCAAACCCCCGTTACATCAAAAGCACGCTACACCGTGCGTACTTTCGGTATCCGTCGTAATGAGAAGATCGCCGTCCACGTCACCATCCGTGGCCCCAAGGCGGAGGAGATCCTGGAACGTGGTTTGAAGGTGAAGGAATACGAGTTGAGGCGCAAGAACTTCTCGGAGACTGGTAACTTTGGCTTCGGTATTCAGGAGCATATCGATCTGGGTGCTCGGTATGACCCCGGTATTGGTATCTTCGGCATGGACTTCTACGTCGTGATGGGACGACCAGGAGCACGGGTGGCGAGGCGGAAGCAGAAGAAGGCCCGCATCGGATTCTCTCACCGCGTTCAGAAGGATGACACCATGGCATGGTTCAAGCAACGCTTCGACGGCATTATCCTCGTACGTCGTCCTCACTAACTTTCTTGTTTTTGCATCCTCATGTTGGACCCCAGAAATAGTTATTTTACTGTCCCGCGCCATGTTATGTATCTATGACTGTATGGCATGCTCCTTCATTTGCATTATTCAACATGCTTCCATACTTTAAAAACAAATTGGTAAAACCATTGCTTGCTGTTGCTCTCTGAGAAAAGTGACTTTCCGCTTGCTGAGATGCGGATTGATACTTCAACCTTATCGTCCCGTCCATATTTTCTGTGGTGGATAGTTCCACTGGTTGGTGAGGTAAATTACCAACCCCTTTAGGACACTTCGATACCTTGGGTTATGCATACATTGCGTCGCGAAGAGCGTGGGTTTTCTAAAGAAAGCAGTTTTTTGATAAAACAACCGAAGACAGGATATTTATACAACAGTCTAGGTACATGGAAGTGATATAATTAAAGCTTTGATTTCGCATTCGACTTGACGAAGGAACCTCCGAGCGATAACATCTCCGCGGCTTCTGCCACCATCTGGTCAACAATGACTTGCGCTGGCAGAACATCGTTAATAAGAGCCGAAACGCGTCCCATAAGCCAAGGCCTATCCGTGGTCGATGAGCAACGTAATCTTCAGGAAAAAAATACCACGCACCGTCCTTTCAGAGATTTTTCCGGGTGCTTCTCAAGCTCGTGCAAATGAGGAATAATTCCCTTTGATGTCAATGCTTTGATCTCTTCCTGTCTGTTTTCCTCCCTGCCGAAATGTTTGTCATCTGTTGTCAAACAACTCAAGGAGTGGTACCCACCAGTCTTGGACATAAGGAGTCTTGCGCACCCGAAGCGGGCGCCCAGTGTATATTAGAGTCGTAACGGCATCCTCGAAGCCAGCGCTCAGAATTTGGTCTTTATGATATTTCGGCGCACCGGCCTCGACGGACGCAACAAAACGAGTTCCGACCCCTTAACACAAAGTCACGCGACGATGCAAAGAAACTCAAGAAGCACTTACAAACAGCCTGGGCGCCCCACATCAAGTTCGCAGCCAGCCCCCGGCCGTCGTACACCGCGCCCGCGCCCACGACATACACGGGCTTGCCCGTCAGAGGGGACTTGCGTCCCTTGACCGCGTCGACGCAGGCCGGAATCAGGATGCTAGCGGGAGTGTCGCCGGTGTGTCCGCCGCCCTCGCCCGCCTGTGCACAAATGATGTCTACACCGGCATCGAGCGCCTTCTCCACGTGCTTCGGGTGGCCGACCATGTTCATGATGGGAATGCCGGCCTTGTGCAGGGCGTCGACGACAGGCTTTGGTGGAACGCCAACGGCGCAAACGAAAAGGGAGGTTTTTTCCTCGATGATGACATCGATGAGCTCGTTCAGCTGGCCTTTGGTGTAGTCATACTAAAAGAGGCTTAGTAAGTCAACGGAGGGACATAGCACGATGCATACATTGGTCTTCCTTGCGTTTCCGCCAACTTGGGGAATGAGGAGATCGACGCCAAAAGGTGCATTCTTATCCTTAAGGCCAGATTTAACGGCTTGGATCTGCAGAGAAGCACTTAAATGAATGGACGATGTTCCAGAAGAGCTTGTGATCATGCAACTCACCTGTTGGCGCAGGATCTTCGGTGTATAGCCAAGACCACCGATGACACCCAAACCACCGGCATTCGTAACAGCCGCAGCGAGTTCGGGGCCTGCCGCTACATTCATGCTAAACATGGCATCGTCATTTTTTGATTCCTAGTCAAATGTCGTGGACTCACCCAGCCAGGAAAATAGGATGTTTAATACCGAACCATTCAGTGATCGGGGTGGTAATAACCGACATAATGAGCTCGAAAAGTTAGATTGAGGGAGATGGGGAACAGCCGGATAGAGCCTGCGAAGGAATGAATTTATAAGTGGACAAGCTTGTGTTAACCCTCATGATACTTACACTGCTCCCGAGCCCCATTGTATCATTTGACCAATTGACCGGTATCCGGTTGATTCCGGATCATAGTTCCTTATCGCCGAGTATATATGAGCAAGTACGGAACATATATTGATACATATGTGTGTGGACGAAGGACACGAGATGGTTTATGAACGGTGTCAATGGAGTGGCGCAGTACTCTGTGACACCCAAGGAAGCACTCGGATGTATGGAAAATTATCGTGACTGGCTGGACGCAACTTGGGCATCAAACTCTCCGTGACACCCACAAAAGTCACTGTCAGGATTCACTTATGACATGTGTACAGAAATTGAATGCAGGGTATCGTTATGACATTGGACAGCAATGGTAGCAAGTGGTAGGTAAATCAAGATTATGTGAACATTTACATGAAAGCTAGATAGTGGTATTGATAGATGATGTGGCAAGGTCAATACGAGACCGCATTAACGGGTAACATGGATGCTGGCAGGAGTGTAATTATAGCAGTTCACGAGGGCGCTGTCTCTATCGTCGAAGATGAATTATTTCGTCCAGCAGCTTGCATGAGTCGTCGTAACCTCGCTAATTCGGCACCCATTTCCCTATAAGAATTTAATGAGCATTCTAGCTTTTAAATCATTCCAAAGATAGACTCGCTTGGCAAGGGCAGTGGCGTCTTCAGTCTCACGACTACTGTTCTCAACTTCTTCCTTGAGCCGAGTAATCTCATCCTGCCACACCTGTTCCACCTCACGCGATGTCTTTTTATCCAACTCTTGATATTTCTTGACCTCGGCGCGACCTGTTTCCGCGGCTTGAATTTCCTCTAAAAGTTTCTTGTATTTCCGTCCAACTGACTCTGCCTCCGCCCGCACTTTATCCTCTCTTCTCTGCATCTCCTCCCGCAATCGCTCGGTGTCTGCCTTCCAGGATTCCACAAGACCCTTTATACTATCCCGCAACGTGACATACTCTCTCTCGGATTTCTGAGAAAGCGCAGTAGATTCAGACAGCGCAGCCTTCATCTCCTGTACTGACTTCTTCGCGGTGGTGACTTCCGTTTTCAATTGGCCTTTTAGGCTTGCAGCCTCTGCTTCTGCCTTTCGAGCGCGTTCGAGGACCTATGAATGATGGGGAGAAGTTTACTTGCTAAGAGAGACCCCTACTCACCTCTTGCAGCAACCTCTCTTTGCGTGCTACCACATTGTTCAGTCCTTCATTCTCCAGCCGCAGCCGCTCTCGTGCCTCCTTCAAATCCTCAGTCTGTCGTGTCAATTGAGCCACAGTTCTCTGAGATATCCGCAATTGTGTTTTCGTGTTTTCCAGAGCGTTCCGCGCATTAGTCACACCAGTCTGCAGGTCTGCCAGGACTTTGGTTGTGCCACTTGGTGTAAGTGACACGCGGCGACTTGGTGAGGCGGGAGCCGTCAACCCGGAGGATACGGATGCTTGTGATGAATCGGCGTCTGATGACTGGAACGATTTTGACGGAGTAAGCCTTTGGGGTGTTTGACCTTCGTCCGTTAGCGCGCGTGCATTGCCTGTAAAAACCATGTTTGACTTGTGGTGACATTAGAGTAGTGAAGAATAACTGACCTACGGAAGCAACCGGTATCCCTGAAGGTAAAGTTATAGTTAGCTGCTTATCAAAGATGGTTTTCATAACACTTACGACTAAGCGTACGCGTCGGACTCGGCGTCCGCTTGTACGAAAGTGGCGCAGCCGCACCCACACCAAAGCTCAATGGCACGCCTTCTTGGATGCCATTCTCTCCAATTCCGTCGCGTTTCGGAAGCGGCAAACTCGAGTCGGGCCCAGCAATGCCTTGCAGGACTTCAAAGCTCGTTCTCCGTTTGACTTTCGCGGCAGAAGGGGTTTCGATAAAAGTAAAGGAAGATGGGGGTGACGTTGGTGAAGTTATCATGTCAATAGATGTGTCTTGAAGTCCTCGGGGACCACTAAGTAGTATATTTTCGAGTGAGTGGAGCTGGGCCTGTTGATGCCTGATAGTGTGTTTAAGCGTTGACACTTGGTTCCGAATTGCAACTAAGGCACAGTTAGATCGGAGAATAGTGGTGATAATGAGCGTGTGTACTTGGATCGTCGATGGAGAAAGAAGGACTGTGAGAACGAAAGCAACGTGAAGAATTGGGTGAAGAGTTGCGGGAATGAGAACGGTCTTGATTGATAGCTGAATCTGGAGAAAGGCTTGAAGACATACACAAGCACGACGGGCTAGGACAGTCAGGAGACGATAGAAGGGAGCAGAGCAGCCGTATGTCGTCAGATCGTTGCTGCTTGTCACCCACTACGGAGATATTTGCCCCTGCTTGTCGCCTTTCACCCCTGCTCACCTCGGCCCAGGCACGTGCACCGCGTCCGCGTCGCGTCTCTCAACTGAGCCACCATGTCTCCATGCTCCATCTGTCTCTCCTCATGCAAGGAAGCGGTCTGTATACCTTGTGGTACGCTTTCGATTGTGCCAGACTCCAGTCAAACGCGACGTGTACTCAGGCCACGTCTATTGCAAACAATGTCTGATGGATTTCGTCAATTCCCCCTTCAATGAATCCATGAAAGCCTTTTGCCCGACGTGTCGCGCTCAATTCAATCTCTGTAAGCTGTCGTAGATGTAGATCTGTTTTCCATTAACGCTTGTTGACACAGTAACGCCCGACGTTGGTAACATCACTTGTCAGGCTCAACGTCAGTGCTGATTATATAGGACCACAGTTGACTTATCTGCCCAAGAAATACCATGAATACGTCATTCCTAGTCTTCGACGAGTCTATCTGGACTCACCGCCCGATTTGAAGAAGGACCTGGACGCGTCAAAGGAAAAAATAAAGAAACTTGAGAAGGATAGGGATATTCTTATGCAGCAGTGTGAAAAGCATATGGCGGCCGCACAAGCACAGGCCGAAGGTGAAAGGGCGGCTCGTATTAAAGCTTCCGATCTTCAATCCAAACTTGACAAGATGCAAAAGGACCTCGATGTAGCCTGTGACATGGCTAAAAAAGCAATAAACATTCTCAAGCGTAATTTAAATGTCACCCGTGCGGAATATCTAGACCTGAAAAAAATTTATGACGACTTCAGAGGACGCTACGAGAAGCCGAAAGCAAAACGAGATCAGTGCGTCATCGTCTTCGAGAAGATATCCTTTTAGACAGCCTCTATTCTAGGGCCGACGCCAGTACTTCAACAGTATCTCACGCCAAGAAACGCAGCAGAGTCCGTCATTCATTGTCGAGGAAGTCGAAAAAAAGCAATTTGAGTGTATCAATTCCCTCCGCATCTCATCTTAAGACTGCGCGAGAGCTTCGACCTCTTCCCCCTCGTGCCTGTTTAAAACACAAGGCCCGTCCTGCGAGTCCCTCCACAGCTCATGCCAACAAACGACAAAGACTCGTTACCGACAATGGACAAATAAACTAACCTGATATCAATCATTTCCATACTACTGCTTTCGCCGACAGGACTCCATAGGACTTTGCGACGTCTCGACCTTAGCTGGATTTCCGGTACAAGTATCATCTTGCTCTTGTAAATATACCATACAATGTACATTACAATGCACATACGACGCGTCTACAACAACATTTTCCATTTTTACATTTTTGGAAGGATGAATCAGCCGATCCCGATTTGTGTTTCAAGCCGACGCTTATTCACTCCCAACAAAATAAATATGTTAACTTCGACAAGAACCCGAGTTCCATCTTCAACACTACGAACACTCCATGACCTCCAGCTCGCCCTTCTCACTGACAATAATCTATCGCGGTAACCCATATGCACTCTCCCTGATTCCTGAAAGCACCTTGTCAGTTTTACAAGCTCAACTCGAAGAGCTGACGCAAGTGCCTGCGTCCCTTCAGAAACTTGTACACAAAGGAAAGAATCTCCTAGGGTCTGGTGCAGAGTCTTGGGATCAGACGACTCTTGCTCAGGCCGGGTTTAAGAATGGTATGAAGATTCAGATGATGGGCTCGACGTCGCAAGAACTGACGTCAATGCAATCAACGGAAGAAGAGCAACGCAAGCGGGAGCGGATACTTAGAGAACGTGCGTTGAAGCCTCAAGTCAAGGTAAATATCTCCTGAGGCTTTGTCTCGATGACGAGTTCAGCTGATAAACTTCAAGCTACGATCTACAGGCACTGCAGACAGTTCTCTGCTGAATTACCGCTTCCATCAACTTAAGCCCCTCGATCATCTCCCTAACCCAGCAAGCGCACTTGCGCTGCTCACCAAGCTCTCCGAGGACCCTGCGATCCAACACATCATGCGAATACACAAGTTCTCCGTTGGTACGCTCACTGAGCTCGCGCCACATGAGCACCCGGAACTGTTGGGGCTTAACGTCAACGCTGGCCAGGCGATTAAGCTGCGTCTTCGTACAGACAGATATGACGGATTCAGGCTTTATAGGGAAGTGCGCCGCGTCTTGTGCCATGAGCTTACGCATAATGTATGGGGCGATCACGACAATAATGTGCGTAGATATCTATGTCTTAGTTGGAGAAAATGACAGCCGTTGGCAGTTCAAAGAATTGAATTCAAAGCTTAATCGTGAGGTCGCGGAGTTTGAGCGCGCCTCTGTGAGTGGCACACATTATCTATCCGGGAATGGGGATACGTACCAGCCCTCGTCCGAACTTGAAGCAGAGGCGCAGTCGTACGTTCTTGGAGGAATGGGCCCATCCTCTGTTGAGACTGCTCTTGATGAATCTCGGGAAGAACGGCGGCGGCGGGTGCTGGAGGCAACGATGGCCAGACTTCGTAAAGAGGATGAGGAATTAGAGAACAGCTGCGGGACGGGCTCGGCTAAGACTTAGATATTCTGTAGTAATGACAAACCTTGTATCATAGTTTTCAAAGATCCAGGAGTTCTCGTCAGTATCGGCGGGTCAATGGTAAGCAAGAATTCGGCGAACGACATTTGAGTTCTCGACAGCGATATTCATAAAACTACTCGATGGGGGTTGTACCTCTTAGATCGCGCCACAGAGGGGCTCCTGTGTTTTAGGGGACTCATTCTGATATCGAGCGATCTCACCACATGCAAGTGCAACTCGGGTGACATTTTTCGAGCGTTCTTCAACTCAACGACTCGAATTGACGGAAATTCAATCAGATTGCCAGCTCAATAGCCCTAGAATTCAAAGTTAAAGCGAGGCGAAATAACATTCTTTCAATCGCTGAGATCAGGTATTGCACTCACCGAGCATGAACTATGACATTTCCAAAATGGATGATATATCGACGGCGCAATCAAGAAAAGATGCAACGCTGAAGTAGCTCTGAATCACAAGGCATGAATATAAGTGTATGGTGTTGATGGCGGTTTCTCTTGGCAGCCCTTGGATTCTAACACACTTCGTCGAACCAACCAAAAAAAAGGTAATCCCAATCGTATAAACTGATCAGTGCTGGTTAGTCACTGACACAAAAAAAGTTTTCTTTCGGTTCCCTGCCATTAAGATACACCATTACCCAGATCGAATGAATGCATAATGCAACACGCCTCTACCCTTCAAGAACTCATCAGGTGGGTCCATGCGAAGCTCAAAGCCGTACAAGTCAGGCCGCCGAGAGCTCCTCGAGCGAAATGTTATGATGTTCTACCCAAGAGATTGTCAAAGGTACTAATTAATTTTCTCTGTCCCTTGTTCAAACTCTTCATACCAGCTATATCATCAAGTTGGAACCACATTAACCAATAATGCGTGACCACTATAGACTAGCGCCATTTTTTCAGGCGAACCTCTATTACGCGCAAGAAGACGAAGATGCTAGCACGTTGTTCAAACATTCAGGGAAAATCAAAACAATGTGGTCATATACCTTTCTCATGAAGTCGTGAAATATTTCGATAATCCACAGAGAAATCGGTTTCGTAGTAATGTTCTCGTCCCTATAAAGGACATAAAGCCTCTGAAACAAATATTACTTCTTGAACAATCAAGGATGACATAGCGTGACAAGACTTGGGGATTCAACTAGATTTATGGGCTCAGTCTGTGCAGAAAGTCTCAAGGGATTGTTCGAGATATGAATGCTGTTTGGGGGTGTTTTGTATATGTCGGCTTACGTGAGCCTTTCGGCAATCAACTTGTTCCATAGGGGTGTTGACTCAAGTCTTTCCTATTCCCTCTTCATTATGCCTACACGAAAGTCATCCCAAACCTTAACACAAGGGAAACTGAATTTCGGTTCGACAAAGCCAAAGCGGACCGCAACACATAATGTCAAACCCAGGCAAACGAAAATACTCACTCGGCCAAAGAGAACTGTCGAGAGCAGCGATGAAAGTTCTGATGTTGAAGAGATTGAGGCACTATCTTCTTCTGAAGACGAGCGTGCATCAATATCACGCAAGAAGGAGGATGTTGAGTCCTATCAGAAGACTTCAAGCTCTTTCAAGCCTGCGAGAGGAACCGTTGAGTCGCCTGCGACCTTACAGCAGAAAGTTAGCGTCGCAAACAAAGGAGCGCCTGGACTGAACGAGAACGACTCTAAATATAATGATCACTATGCGACTGTTCGCCAAAAGATGAACTATATGCCACCAAGTATGTTCAGTTCATCCGTTCATTCTGTCAGCATTGACCCGCTTCGTAGTCCATTCCGATGGCCAAAGCAAGGTCCATGAGATTCTCAGATGTTTCGACATGTGCGTCCTTGACTCTTTGGCTCACAGGTAGCTGATGAAATTCATGATCAGGTCTTATGAATTCGGGCCATGTGTTGGCATCAGCCGTCTCGAGCGCTGGGAAAGGGCTCAACTCCTGGGCTTGAATCCACCAAAAGAGGTTTGCTCAGTATTTCCCGTTTCTTCCAGGAAATTTATCCCGCTGGCAGATAAAAGATATCCTAACGACGAAACAAGGACGTGAACAGCCGGAATTTTCTCAATCAGTGCTCTTCAAAGAGGTCTAAGATGTATGGTTGGTTGGTTGTCCTAATTTGCAATCTTGTCCACCTCATGCAGGACAGGCATGCCTTTAGATGTACATGATGCTGTATCCTGATACCCCACCATTCATTCATGTATGTTTGCGAATTTGTGTGGACTATTCTGTATATTAGCTGTTTCTCCCTTGTAGTTTTACTGCAAATGATTGCGCATACATTGTTGCTTGTGACATTTTGCTTTCTGTTCACCATGGATCTATTTCGCTCATACAGTGCCCAATTGAAAAGCATACAATAGCAAGATCCGGTGTCTAAGTATCCATCCATCGTGTGCATGTGTTCCTGTAGGTTAGCCTATCACAAACTGGTGACCACGATTGTCGGCAGAAGTCGAAACAATGATCACACCTCTTCCTGAGAAAGTAAAGCTTAATTCAAAACAGTTTCCCTCCTGTGTTTGTTCCACATAGGGTCTACAATGTTTTGGAAAGAATTCTGCCAAGTTGTCATATCGAATTGATATTGCTTTAACTTATCACTAAGTGACCCTGTGCTACGCACCTAGTTTCCACACTTCAGAGACCATGTTTATTGTATACATTTCCTCAAATTGACCATGTTGTTGTACTTTGTTTTTATGGACTTATACTGACCCAGGAGCCAATGTGAGATTCTGTCCCTTTTATGAGTCCTGCCGAAACTGTACATAATAGCATGGGAATGATGATGATGATGAAACCCCTCCGTCTGGAGGCTTTTATTCAGTGTAGGAACTTACTTATGCATGGGATAGGATTATATGTCATCACCTCTATAATATTGCCAAAGGAGGCTAATCACGCGGACATTCCGGCTTGGTACCTCGGCCAGACCCCTTTTCAGATGTCCTGGTTATGCCCATAGGTACTTACCTCAGTTTGATCCATGTCGGAGTTCTCCTTCATCCCACAGTCCTCCCAATTTGCTCCTTCCCACCTTGTTACGCCCGGCACTGCGTTCCCCTTCACTCTTCCCTTATTGATACTGAGGCATCTCCTTGATCGACAAACATGATATGTATGTACAGGATTTATTGTTCCTCGGACGGAGTTCGGAAGTGTCTTTGACAACTTGAAGCCTGGACTTGAGTATGATTCCAAAGAAATTTGACTGTCACCCAGCTGACTCCACGACTGTCGTAAGCACCGCCGCCAAGTTGGCTTCATGTCAACGATTAGCCATCGTCGACAAAACCGCCGACGTATGATACTTATTAAAGGTTCATGACATTTCATGAATAAGTTAACCGAACAGGTTTATGATATTGCGGTGGACAGCTCGCCGCGGTTAAGCTCATAGGAGCGAAATCAGAATTTTTCTGTAACAAGAGCAGCACATCACAAAGTACCTTGTATCAACACGTTTCTGGTCTCTTACAGCTCGATCGACTTGACTGGAGGGTTGAACCAAACTTTTGCAGAAAATCTCAGACACGTGACTATCTAGACTTTCGTATAAGGACTTACGGCAGTATAATTCTCTTGTAACCTAGCATGGCAGTCTTCTCTCGAGCATGTGTAATCTACATAGGAGCGTTTCACTCAGTTGTGTCCTTTCCCTCGTGTACTCAAGGTCACATCTGTACTGTTGCCGGATTTAGACATGTGAATCCATGGACATCATGGACATGAGCATCTCGTGCCGTATCAATCACTTGTTATGGAAAGTACACTTACGCTAGCTGATCGTGTCAATACTATCGATGATTTGACACTTGTCTTTGGTCAGCTAACTAATGGCTGTGACAACGGCAGTATATAAATACAGGCGACAATACTTAATGGCACTAACACTAGGTCCCTTATACACACTTCTTCTATACCTGCTCATATTGTTTTGCTTTGATGCCTATCAGCACTGCCAAGGCTTCGGTTGTTGATGTCCTCATCATTGGAGCTGGTCCGGCTGGCCTTATGGCGTGTAACGCGCTTGCAACAGCAGGAATTAGCGTCCGCATCGTGGACAAACGGTCAATTGCATCCAAATGATCAAGTCGATAAAGTTCCTGACATGCCTGGTGTAGTCCTGTCAAAGTTGCTGCTGGTCAAGCAGATGGGATCCAGCCAAGGACTTTGGAAGTTCTGCAGGTAAGATTCTAATGTTCTGTCTGTGTATGCCATTCAGTCATAGACTAGAGCTACGGTCTAGCAGACCGATTCTTAGCGCAAGCTAATCAATTACACCAAGTCGTAAGTTAGCTTGGTACAAGTGCGACGGTGACTTATTTTTGCTAACAGGCTTTCTACGACCCAAACCCAGAAACTGGCGGGATCAAGGTCTGCCTGACTTTGCTTTCAGAACGAGGCCGTTTCTAAAGTCTTGAAGTTAACCAAGAGGATACAGGATGTTCAAAATGAGACAACACCTTACCCATTTGAAGTACGTGGTAGAATATCCTTTCTCTCGACCTTTTAGTTTATCTTACAATTCCAGGCAACACTACATCAAGGTGCAATCGAGGAGTTATTCTTGGATTCGATGAAGAAACATGGAATAGAAGTTAGCCGCCCAGTATCACCGGTATCCATTCAGATCTTGCAGGATGAGAAACATTCGGCCGACCCTGATGTCTACCCCGTTCGTGTACGTTTTAAATTCCGGAAATTACTAGCCCTCTCTTATCAATCGCGTTCGATAGGTCGTACTCAAGCACCTGGATGCACTTCAAGGCCACGCTGATTCTGAGGTCGTTCATGCGAAATATGTGATTGGAGGAGATGGTAAGCGTACACCACCGGAATCCGGCCGTTTACAAAGGGTTTTTCCTCAGGTGCTCATTCATGGGTCAGAAAGTCGTTCAATATTGACATGGAAGGCGAACAAACAGACTACGTCTGGGGTGTTGTTGACGCGGTACTCGATACCGATTTCCCAGACATTCGCAACAGATGCGCGATTCATTCTAATTCTGGGTCGTGTATGGTGATCCCACGCGAAGAGGATAAAGTTCGGTTGTACATTCAGCTGGAAAGTGGAGAAGCGGTCAGTGTCACGAGTGGACGCGTTGACAAGGATCAGATGGGGCCTGAAAAGCTGTTAGAAGTTCGTTGTTTCCTAGACGTGGAAAAGATGGTTGCCTGACCTTGACTCCAGGTTGCCCGGAAATCGATGGCGCCTTACATCATCAGGCAGCCAAAATCCATTGATTGGTGGACAATATACAGAAGTAGGTTGTTCGTTGTGGTTTTTGTGGACACGTCTTTGACACCAATCTCTTCTAGTCGGACAACGTGTAGCTACCAGCTACTCCGTCGATGAGCGCGTATTCATTGCAGGTGATGCATGCCACACACATTCACCCAAAGCAGGTGCATAATTATATATAATCATCCTCGGCAACAGGCCAATACTGACCATGTCTGGACAGGTCAGGGCATGAACGCAAGCATGAACGATACACACAATCTCGGTGAGTCATCCGCTCTTCCTTTGTAACACTTATCTTCATGTACTCCAAGCCTGGAAGCTGGTCCATGTTATTAGAGGCTGGGCAAAACTATCGTTGCTCAAGACGGTGAGTTTTGCATGCGTTTGATCAATGTTCTTTTGCTTTAGCTTTTGACATGGGCGATAATCAGTACGAGCTAGAGAGAAAGAAATATGCGCAAGATTTAATCGAATTTGACAAACAATTCGCAAAGATGTTCTCTGGGACAATAATGTCTGACGAATTCATACGGTACATCATCATATTCCAATCTCCAAAAAGTACTGACCCAGTTTTATAGTGCATTTCGCAAATTCGGTAGCTTTACCAGTGGTATTAGTATCTGCTATCAGGAATCGTCCATTGTACAGATTCGCCACCAAGCTGTAGCCAAGGGCCTAGTCATAGGGATGCGAGTACCCGCTCAACGGGTGACTCGAGCTGCCGACGGCCGTCAGTATGAGCTCCAGGATCTATTACCTTCGGATACCCGATTTAAGGTCCTCGTTTTCACTGGCGACATATCTAATGCTACTCAGAGAATCAAGGTAGAAAAACTTGTGGCGGATATGGGGTCAAGCAATGGTTTCTTGAGGCGTTACTCTCCTGGCGACATCTTCACCGCGTTCGATATAATTTCTATCGCCTCGAACAATGACAACATACTGCATACTGATGTGCCCGAGCTTCTTCGGTCTCATTGGTCGAAGTGAGTTTTTACTGCCTGAGCAAATCAGATGCAAAAATCCAACTGTTTCTTCGATAGATTCTTTATTGATAAGCCGACGCGATCTGGAGGCGGAAACGCGTATGTAAAATACGGGATCGAGCTTGAAGGCGCAGTGGTCATTATCCGCCCTGATGGCTATGTTGGTGCCATTGCACCATTTGACCATGTTTCCGACCTGGATGCTTATTTCGAGGAAATAGCGCAGTAAAAGAAGGTAGTAATGTCCTGTAATCCATGATGTCAATGGATGTGATAAGAGTACAAACAAATAATGGTATAGCTATTAGGGTGATAAAGTTACATCCTGGGTAATGCAAAGCGTCTAAAATACAATGATATCAACAGCAATACACCATCGATAGATCTGTCCGAAAACAGTGGGAATAAAACAATGAATTCGTCTATTTATTCACCCTCTTATAGAAAAGAACATAAGCCTCGTTGGTCTGTGAAATCGTCAAAATAGAGGAGACTTCAATGCGTTGAGGAGACTCACCACAACTGGGCTCGTGAGTCTCGAAATATTCAAGTCGCTTATGTGATACCAATCGCCACATGATTGGACATGAGCAGTATCTGTCAGGTATGAGCAATGACGAAACTTTATTGAGTCGAAGGCTTACAATGCCCCGAGTTCAGCTGCCCTCGATGGTTGGTCACGGCATAGAGCTCGTACTTGTAGGGTCCCACCTGCGTCCGCGGGTCTCCGCTTGGACCGCCGCGTGGCTCGTCAGGCATGTCAGGAGAGGCACGGAATTCCAGATATCTTGTGGGACAATGAACAAAGGTGTCGACTTTTCCCGCACTATTTCCACTTGTTTGAAATCGTTTGAGGTGAATCACCAGTATGGGTGGCAGACGGGCCAAGCTGAGACATTGTGTAGCATTTCGCTTCGTTTTACACGCAGGACAGTCCCTAGGTATAACATCAGGGAGACCATGGCTTGACGAGAACACAACTTACCAACGATTATCTCCCTTTAGCTCTTCTGTGCGGAAAAGATTATCAAGACAATCCTGTAGATGTATGGTGCCCCGCGAATGCGAAGGGATCGATAACTGGAGAATAGAGAATGCATTGTAGGTCGTCGAAGTCTGTTGATAGACGATCAACAGATTAATACGCAGATTGAGAACCGCTGAATTAATTATCCACAAACCCTTTGACAAATCGAGCACTGAAGCCGGTTCCTGAACTGTCCTTGGAAGAGATCGACAATTATACTATCATTAGAGTTCCGCCATCTACTCCATTCCTCATCAATGGCCGTCCGGGGGTCTCGCAATTCCATTGCATACTCTTGTTCCGCAGTGAGTGTTGGTTCAGTCGGCTTGTTCAAAATCCGATTCAGGTCCTCGTGTATTTTATCCAAAAGGAACGTGAGGAATTCCTGAGAATCATGTTGATTATAGCCTTCGTACTGTCTATCCTTCGTTCGAACTACCGTCTGGAGTCAATGTTAGAAGAGAGATCGATGAGAATCAACTTGGGACAACAAAAACTCAGTGCTCACCAAACACCCAATTAGCTTCTCTCTAATATTGGACTCCTTTTTCGTCCACATATCTTTCAAAAGCGATTCAAAAGTCCTCGTAACAAGACCTTTTGACCCCAAAGGATTGATCATGTTGATAGATTGCTGCCATTGGTAATCTATGCGTCATGAACCGACATTAATACAACAAATTCTTAGTTTTTTAACGATACATACGCTTGAAAAAATTCAAGAATGGTACCGTAGCATAGAGGCACTGCAATGTCGCATTTATATAGCACGTATTACCGAGATTATGAAGCCCGCAAACGGGGCTTGACGAGTCCGCCCAATAGTAGATGGGGAATACAGGTATAAACGGCATCCTGAGTACCCCGGGTGATACAATTGGGACGGTGGTGGGGGGCAACCGAGGCCGAGAATCTTGTCGCTCGAGCGTCGATGATGCTACTGGAGGCGGTGGTTGTGGCATTGACGAATTTGAAAGTGGAGGATACGCTATTTGTGTACGCAAACGAAGATCAGAAACGGCATCTTGTGATGGGTCATCGTGGTCCGTTCGTTTGCGTGATAACTGTGAAGATTTTATGGATGCTAGAGGGAGTGACGCAATTCCAGACACGGGAGTGAGTGTTGGTGTGAGTGAAGGGTAAGAAAATGGAGATGAGAAACCACTCTGAGGGATGACAGGGGAGAAAGGCTAAAGTAATAACAAGTCAGTTGTAAAATTAGTGGATGCAACTAGTGGATCTACGTTTTCGCTTCCTGACACGGATGAGGAAGAGAGGTGGTGTGTAAAAGCCGGCCGGCGTGCAACCACACTGCTTGATGCGTCAGGGTTGTGTGATGATTCCACAGGGAACCTGAACAGACAAAATAAAGATAAACGAAGAGACATAATTCTAACACAAACCTTGTATGATCTAGCGATAGTGGCGGGCTATGAATGGATGTGTTGTTTGAAGTCTGGTCAGATAAGGGAGGTGAAGCAAAACCATTTAAATAGAATGGATTTTTCGACGCGGTCCTGCTCAGAGGTGGGGAGCTAGGTAATGATGACACATTATCTGAAAGAATTGTGCTTGAGACGTCTGAGCGGTCAAAAGTGCGCCGCCACGCGTTGTAACCCCCAACAAGAAGCATCGGTTGCCTTTTGAGAAGTTTTTGAGAGGACCGTGCCGTGGCAATGAGGCGATTAAGTATCGATAATGGTGTATTACTGGCACCAAGATCCTTAGAGTGATCATCATAAAGTACTACAATCTCAAATTTGTCGCGGTTTGAGAAAACAGATCTTTCTCCTGATGGCGCATTCGTCATGGCTTTTTCGAGCTCCGAAATTGTTAGACTGTGCAACATCATTAACCATCAATTTAGAAGATGACAGTCGCTTGAACATACTTTTCGTCTCGCAATATTGAAGGTTCAACACAAGCTATAGCGGCACCTTTGTATTCGATATGTCCATGATAGAAGTCGGATCTGTTTCGGACATCGAGGAGAAGGATTTTATGGTGATCGAGATACTCGAGGAGCTCATCCGCAGTTGTAGTCCCAGACACTGGGATTATTGGCTTGGTATTGGGTTGTTGCGAAAGAGTCGACGATGAAAAGATTGAGAATGTAGAGGCTGTACGAGATAAGTAGGTATTGGTAGGGGATCCAGGTTGATTCAGGAAAGAAGTTGCACTCGAAGGGCTTGTCGAGCTGGATGTTTTCTCGATTTGGGTGGGTAATAGTATCCCGTTTGGGGATGACTTAGAATAAGTCTGATTTTCTACTGAAGTGACGTTAAATGGTGCTTCAATTTCCTCTATGGTCGGGAAGGACTGGGAAAACGAGGCGATCGGAGAGTCAGGACGAGACGGAGATAAAGAGGAAGAGACCACGGTTCGTGGTGAAGGGGGAGCTGGAGTTGCACTCTTGGGCGAAATAGCTTCCATGGAAGCTGGCGTTAAAACACGCATTGAGATCTGTTTTGGTGAACTTGGCGGAGTCGATTCGAAGATGCTTAGAGAGAAACGTTTGAGAGCTGCGGGGCTTCCGAGAGACAATCCATTGCCTTCAAGAGCCTTCTTCCGTTCAGCAATGGAAGCAACGCTTACGCTCTCAGGAAGACTGATGTATATATTAGATGAAACCTTGGAAAGACGTGAAATAGATGCGTACGACGAAGCTGGCTCAAGAGTCTTCAGTTTGTCCTCCACCGACTTCAAATGTTCTCCCAGATCAGTCTAGGACCGGAAAGATCGAAAAAATAATTAATCAACGAGTTGAAGGGGCGCACCTTCAATGCTCCGTCCATGCCAGCATATAAACTGACCCTCTGAGCATCGGGATGATCCATTGCCTTTTTGACCAGACTAGCTGCCATGACAAAGTGCTTGTAAGCTTCCGCAAGTTCTCCAGTTACCTCATGGTCTCTTCCCGTGAAATACTGCTTGAGTGCCACTGCGAGCATGTTACTAGACGAAGTTCCTAAGGCTTCCTTCCGAACAAGACTTATCGCATGTTCTTTGATCGCCACGAGGTCTACCTCATTGGTCTGTACATAATCCCTTCTATGGTTCGCTGGAACGGTACTCGTTTGGTTCTTGTCCTGCAGCAGAGTCGGCGTCGTCTTACCCAGCTGTGGAGTTCCAAAACTAGGCAAACCCGAGGAATTGGGCAGAACTGTGACTCCAGGCATGAGTGTATGTATGCGAGGGTCAGAGCCGCCAGATATTCAGCAACGGGAGAAATAAGCCGTTTGAACGTTCAGCTGCTGGTGTTACCAATTGCCAAGAGGACTGATTACGTAATTCTTTGTGGTTGCCAAAACTGCTCAAGGGCGTCAGTACTTCAATCTCTACCTATGTCGATGTCTTTCGTCGACGTCAAAGTATTTGCAGGTATGCTAGTTTGGTACTTCGTCCTACATGCTTACAGTAGCAGTAGTATTTGGGATGAACTTGTGCTGTGCTGGACCCGATGACCATGCATGTCCGCTGTCCACGCACTCTCACGGCCTGTGATATCACCCAGAGACTTCTTCCATTACCGAATTCTATTGTAGAAATATTTCCGGAGGGAAGTCCAACCAGGCATTTGCGGCCAAGTGAACACTTTCTTGTTTACGCGGGCACGTGATAAGACGCGACCATACTTGACCATCAACCTCAACACAATCAGCTGAGTGTCCATGGTGGTCACGATAGAAATTCCTGCAAAAGGAGAACAATATGGCGTCTCGCTACCCGCACCGGGTTCTCCATCCAGCTATGAATCTATCACTTCTATTGACGCAGCCTCGAGTATTGACTACATCAACTCTCAGTTGATCGCTCACGGCTTCGTTCAGTCCCCTGGCATAGTTCTTGGGAAAATAGCGAGTTCTGACTCGGAGCGACTCGTGAAATGTCTCTTGGGAATGTTGAGTCAACGTGTCGTAAGTCTTATTCTCGTGAAATTGCAACACTTGACCTTGACTGGGTGTCTAGGAAGACATGTCCCGGACAGAGGAATTGACAACAAAGCTCCGAACTCTTACTTACGACTACGAACGCCTGAGGTCACTGCAAAAGGATGCCAAGGAAGCCGCCATAAATGCAGAGCAAGAAATGAATGTCCACAAATCACGTTCGGCGTGTGTCTCGTCTCTAATATCACCACTCAAGCACAGCACCTGATGGTCTTTATTCAATAGCGCTGCAAGTCGTGCGTTACAGGCTAGCGAGACAGCGCACAAACAAACCAGTGCTGAACTCCAGCGCACTCGTACATTACTCCAGGGCGTCAGGGCGACTCATCAAACCGAGTTAAAGAAAAAGGAAAAAGACATAGAACGTATGGCTGAAAAGTGGTCAAAGATTGCTGATGCACAAGCGAAACTCATGACTATACCGAGCGGCTTACAGTGTGCAAATGTCTCCGTACTGACTGGCTCAGAAAAGATTGGAAATCGCTCCAGTTTCCTGGAAATCGCATTGGAAGAGGCGGAGAAAGCCAGAAGCCAACTTGCAGCGGAAAATCATTCCCTTAGAAGATTGATCTTAACTGCTGTCAACGAGATACAGTCAGCCTTACACCGTGCTCGACCGCTTACTGCTGAGAACGCTGAAGAGGTACTGGTATCCCCTCCAGTCCAATCGTTCTAGGCTTGACTGCTTCTGTAACATAGCCCGCCCCTTTAACGCTCACGACTCTTTTCCCTTTGCATCCACAAGAGAACGCTCACGATAAATTGAAGAAGACCTTGAAGGATCTGAGAGATACACTCACGACACTATGGCAAAGACCAATTGCTGAGGCTGTAACGCCTCGACCCGCTTCTTCATCGGAAGGCGAAGTTCAACGGCTACAATACGTAATTTGTAATTTGCAGGAGGAGCTAGGTAGGTTGACTATATCATCATTTCTCAAGTAGCTAAATCTTTCAGAACGGCAACGGCAACAATCAGCGGCACAAGCAGATGAAACTCGAGCCATGTTTGACAAATTTGTGGAGGATCACAAGGTTGTGACTGGTGAGATTGGTGAAATGAGTGCGGATTCAATCACTGCGCCACTGCGTGATGCGGAGCGAGAACGTCTGGATGCAGTTAAGAAGGAGCTCGATCAGGAACGCCAGAAGTTCACGGATGCAGCCATCCAATTAGGGAAGGAAAGAGCGGAAATACAGGTATGCTTTCAAGCTCAGAAATATTGAGAGCGGTATACTGAAATGTTGTACAAGGCGGAACGTATTAAACTCATAGATGAGAAGCGTTCATGGCATGTGGAGAAAATGCTTGCCGAACTACCTCCAACTCCACACCCTGTCCTATCACCACAAATCTTATCGGCCGTCCATCAATCACCCAAGAAATCACCCCGGAAATCGCCAGCCAAAGTTCGAGTGGGTAAAGCGGGCACTAGTGTTTCAAGGAAGGCAACACGGGTCCCTAGGCGTTCGTCCCTTATCACGCCTCCCAGAATTATCCCTCCGTTTGAAACAGAAGTTCTACCACCACTACCTGCCCTGTCTCTTAATTCCAAACCACTAACGACGTCCTTTCTCCCAACATCGTTCGTACTCCCTCCACCCTCGCCACGTACTTCTTTGCCGACGCAACCAGCGATTGTCACTTCGCTATCGTCATTAACTCAGGAACAAGAAACACCTCCCCAAAGTACGACCCCCCTTTCCACAACGCTCCCTCCTGAGAATGTGGAGGTGATTCTCCCGGAAACACCGCCACCTGCTGAACGCTTCTTCCCCGTCGCTAAACCTCTTGCGCAGCGTATGGTTCATGCCTACTCTCCAGCTAAGCCCAGCCCTCTGAGCCGTATCTTGATGTTGGGCAATTCGCCAGACAGCCCCGGAGGATTAAACTTAGGAGTAGAAGACATATCAAGCCTCGAGCCTGTCGTTGAAGAAGACGAACGAATACCTGGCTTTGAAGAACCAATAGCCCCTACCGTCCAAATGTCGTTGGCAGCTGAACTTGGCATTCCAGAGTCACCCCCGGATAGTCCGTTACGAGAAAAGAAACTCAAGCGGAACTCCGTAAATCGTCCAGCAGCCACAACTACGACAAAAGGGCGCGCTATGAAGCCCAGCGTCAAGCGATTCACGGCTCAAGAGAAAGGCAAGGCAAAGGTTCCGCGTGCTTTACATGTGTCGATTGGACGCGGCCGGTCCTTGCCTAGTGTTGAGAAGGAGAACAAGACGAAAGCGGAGAATGAGGGACCTATAATCCCGCCAAGAACATCACCGCCTGGAACTACAAGCGAGAAGGTTGTAAAACCTCCACCCAAACCTAACGGTGCTTCGACATCGCGCTCGCGACCCACGGCGAAGCTTCCTCCGCCGGCACAAAGTGGACCCCGGAGGGTTCTTGTGAATAGCGACGAAGCACCTTCTGTTGGGAAAGGCTGGAAGGGATGATGAACAACAGCTTCTCAAGTTCTCCTTGTGTTCTCTTCCTGTAAAGTTCCCTGCTTTGTTTATACCGTTTTTCTTATTGTATATATCTAAATCTGTTTACTGGCAGCAGTATAATCTAAGCATACGTCTGACCCAGATGATGAATTCCGTTCAACCCATTTGCGTGCTCAATTTCGAAATGACACCTGTGGCACATCCAACGCGTATAATCGTTCGAGATGATGTGTGAACCGTTGCTTAGTGGCATGGGGTAAAACGAAGGAGAATGTTGAGAATGGCAGCGATAACATTCGGGTTCGGGGGCCAGAGGCTCCGCTGGTGGAAGAGTGTTGGCGTCGCCACGGACGTTTAGTATTTGGTCTAAACGTCGAGCTTTACGTAGCAGAGCATGAGCTTGTCCCACAAGTGCCTGTTTGTACGCGTGGCAATACACTTGAAGGGCGGTCTACAAGAATTTGGGTCCCTCACACATTGGAGATGAAATGATAGGACATACCTCCCCACCTTCATTCGTCTCACAGATGTCGTAAATATCCCGCTTGGAATGATCATGGTCCTTACACGAAATAATGGCACTCATGCACCCATGTTCACCTTTAAAGGTTGTCATGATGGTGGTGTCCCTACGGCTGCTTTTTACCTGTTAGTGCGTGAGGCGAGCGATCTCTACAAAGATGAGAAAAAATTACGGGTTGTATCTCAAAACCGAATCTATGACCTTCCTTCCAAGCGCAAGAGGCGTGATACTCTCTTGCACAATCATTGCATCTCACAACAGAGCCGCCAGGTCTGGCGCAGATGCTGCACCTCTGCGGACAAGCCGCGTAATCAACTCCTTCGTAAGCTAAGATATGGAAACGCCAAACTCACTGTAACCCAACGATGTCGAGTTATGGTACTTAGGCCTTCAACAAGCCGGAGCTTAGACGCATCCGTAAATGTCAACTCGTTGGTGAATACGGCACACAAGACGTGCACCCAACCCTGACCTTCAGTAGGTTTGCACGCACGGAGAAAAGAACTTGAAGGTGGATAAGGGGCACATTTCCTCTCCTCTGCAGTCGCACGAGGACACAGGAGACAGTCAGGAATCTATGGCAGGAGGTGATAACAGTCATTCTGACGGGACGTGAAGATTACATACCACCGATGCCTCAAGCGTTTCCTGGTTACGACACAACTCACATGTCCATTGCTCCAGCTGAGCGGGATCGGAGATCTCGCCACATGAGCCTAAGCATCAATTCAATACAAACACAACAATATTGCCCACATGCTATGAACAGCTCACCAGCATGGACTTGGAGTTGACAATTCTTGCATTTAAGAACTTTCCCTATTGGACCATTCTTCATGCAAGCGAGACATCGAATCTGTGGCACATTGCCTACAACTGGTGGAGGGGTCGACGCTGCGGATGTGGACGTCTAAAGTCGGATGATTTAGCGAGGAATGTGTTGAGAAAGCATGGACAGAACCGTTACTCGTGCTCGCTTTGCCGAGGGTCCAACGAGAGGCGTGCCTTCCCGTTTGTCCAATCTTGACTTCCCAGACGTAATTGTTTCATCCCGTAGAGGACGCACGACCAGATCTGCATACTTCCTCCATCCAGTTCCACAACTGTCACACATAATGTCACTTGATAGACCCTTGGGTGCTTTCCACCATGTTGTAGATTCTCGTGTTCTACACGCTGCACAAGTCGGTGGCTTGGAAGGTTGTTCAATGGTGGAACCTTCATCGTCGGAAAGGCCAACTCTCTGGCCTTCTAGAGCTTGTTCTGGGCTCTCGAATTGTCGATGTTTTACTTTCTGACGAGGACCACCTTTGGCGAGGCGGCGATTCTCTTCACCAACTTTTGTGCTGTTGAGACATTGTCAATTCTATCAATTGACCCAAAAAAGCGGCTATCAACCTTTTCCATAAACCAAAATAGCGCACCAACTCGGGCATCTTCCTACTAGGAATCTGCTCTTGCACCGCACGAAGCTCAGCTCCATGGATCCTGATTGCTGTATCAAAGGCATCGACCTCGTCCTCAGTCCACTCCCGGTCCGTATATAGTGTTTCATACTTCTTCCACTAGAGATTTTCAGAGATGAGATTTCTGCGATTAGAGAAAGACGAAACCTTTTCCAAGCGTAAGGGTGACTTCATATTCACTGATGTCAATGGCTTCGCCACCAGGGCAGCCTCAGAAAACCGTCGAATGACTTCTGTAAGCCAGTCAACACTAGACTGAACTTTTGGACCATCTGCCAAGCTCGCTTTGCATGCTTCAACTTCAGGGCCAATGAGAACTATTCTGTCGAGGGATGAACTGGGATTTCACCTTCAGAGACTATAAGCTCAACTCAGTAATGACGTAGGTTGATAGACGGGAGCATGACTCACTCTCTGCATCTGTAAGGGTATTGATGATTCCTAAATTTTCGATAGTATTGTCACCTCCTCTTTCATCAGGTTCTAATGGGAGATAAGGAGAGACTTCATCTCAACAGAGATTGACACTGACCTGAGGGATTGATATCTAATTCAGGTGCAGGTGCGACATTGGCTTGAAATTTCGGTCCATGACGAGTGGCGGTGCGAGGAAAAATTAAATCGTCCGGATCTAAATCGTGCGGCATATAGGTCAAGTTGGATAGCGTAATCGGTGATGGTAGACCTACCAAGGGTGTCTTCTGCTACAGTGTGTTGCCTTTAAAATGACAATCTAGATCTTCATGAGGGAGACAGATCTCGGGAGACTCACCCAAAATATCGAAATGGCCACATCTTGAAGTGTTTAACAACCATGTTTTCTTCTCGTTCAGCCTGTGACTTATCCTTCCGAGGACGACCTCTCCCCCTTACTGCGGGGGCGTTGGTCTTCTTTGTAACAGTCACAGGTGTGGCGTGACGAACATCATGACTGTCCACTTCTTCTTCATGTCGGCGGGAGCAAGGAGCACATGTCCAGCCATAACCTCTAGAAGGTTTCGCTGCTAAAGGTGGTTGTACGCACCGCATGTGAAAGTACCGCTTACACCGATCACATTGCACCGTGTCAGGGCTAATGAAGACGTGAGAACTTGAAGCAGAGAGAATTGACCGACATACTTTGCACACCACTCTTTACAGGTATTGCAAAGGCGAATTGTATCGGTAAGATCGGGAATAATCTCCTTCTCTGCCACGACATACTCGTAGCGAGATATCAGAGTTTCACGTATATTATCAGGCACTTTGAAAATCGGCATGTGTATCTAGGCGACCGACCAAAGACTCACAGTTCCTGACATCAGTGGCTGGTATGATTTCAAACTCTTTTTTCACATAAGGGTCAAAAAGACGATTGAAGTAGAAGCGATCAGGTCGTTTCTTCCATCCTGACAAGTCGGATATCTTGTCTCTATGGACCACGTGGCATCTGCCCCTAAGTTGATTGATGTCGCACACTTCCGAAAATATCGCCGCTAAGAGCAAACGAGAATCTGTAACGGAACGGTCGCTGACGTCTCCAGGACGATAGTACCAAGCAAGCCGAACACGAGTATAAAGATAATTTTCAGCTTCCGGTCCTTTAGGGACGTCTTCGGGGGGTAGGAACTCCATTATTCTAGCGATCGAATAAGGCGTGCCGTCCCGAACCGACCAACTTGGGGAGCAATAAACATGATCTGCGACAAAAAAAAAGTTAGGCATGCATTCAAGGAGATGAAGAGATATCAAGATAATTATACCGTTTACTTTGACCTCTTCGCCGTTTCTGAGAAAAACACGGGAAGGCATATAAAGAGTACTGAGCTTGAAAACTATTACAGAGGAGGAAAAATAGAAAACAAGTATACAGGACACAAGAACAATGAGATCTTTTGATAGTACAAATTTGATTAAGGGAATCCAGTGGAAGGGGCCACTAAGCGCCTTGTTTGAAGTGAGGGTGGAAGGAGGAACAAGAAGAAAGGAGATTCACACTCCGACAGAGTCAATGGAAAGTAGCAAATTCGGTGCTGGTGGCACAGTTGACGGAAGGCGCAGTTACCTGAACCAAACAATTCTCTTGCCTGAGAATTTGCTGGTGATTGCACGGATGATTTTGATCATTTCATCAGTTTCAGACAGTAACATTTACAAACGGTATCTGCTTGCTGTTATGCTTTTCGCAGATATACAATATGATTTCAAGGTAGAATAGTACGAGAGTATTCGGTTGAGGATAATCGGATATGTCCATTGGACAACCTCAACAGATTGAATTAGCAACTCTGCATCTACATCTCATGCAGATGATTGGCATGTGGCGGGATGTGATTGTAAGTCTCGATTGTATGAAGACACGCTGGAACGTATTTCAATAATCATTTTTTGGACCTTGATAATAGGTGGTCCTGGGGATGGTCACCCATGTGTCTATATCACTTCTAGGGGGGTCCACCTAATTTCGTAATCTCGATATTTACATATGTAATTTTTGCCACATCAAAATTAAAAAAAACCCCTTTTGCCGGTGGATCATCGCGGATCGCGGGTTCAAATTGAAAGGGTCTGCTTTTCGTCCTTCGCCTCCTCGTCAACCAGGGGTTCTTGTTCATGACCTTTTGGTCGTCTCATACTCAAAACTCCGGCCACAGCACACTTACTCGATGGACAGAGCAAGTAAATATGACCTCGCTGAAACCAGGTCGCGAAATGTCTGGTTCTTCGAACACAGGAACTGTCATTGCGGTCGATGACACCTTGCCACTTCCAGCCCTTGCAAAAAGCGTCACTCGACCATCCGAGGCTTTGCATCCTTGGGATACTGTCGTTGCAATGTGGGCGAAGTTCAAGCGACGTCTTGGTACCGTGCAGGCCCCATCTAGCAGCTCGGTGATCGACCAAAGCGCGGAAAGTCATGTTGTAGACATGCCAGATGGCCCCATACAGAATGACGATGAGGTGGTTGACGAGGTGATCGTGGACCGAGTGTGGTCGGAGGATTTCACCACCTCCGCAACACAATCTGACAATGCTGGGAGTCCTGAAAAGTCTGGTGGAAGTCATCTTGGTGGGCGAAGTGCGAGCGATCATGAGAGTTTGCACGACACCGAGGGTGCCGGAGGTGTTCTTTCCATTAGTGTGTTATTCCGATGGCGAATCTGGCCAGCTATAGTCAGATTCTTTAGCTCGAGTTTTGCCGACCAGAAGTCAGAAGCTAATTATGCTCAGGTGCGACAAAGTTTGTTTGATACCTGTCTGTATTCAACTTTGGTGCACAGGAGACTTGGTTTATCAAGAAATCACTTGCTTCTTGGGCTTCAGTATGGTTGATTCTCAACTGGGTCCTTGGTTGTATCTTTGCAAGGCCTATTTATCAGGTTTTTGACCAGATTGTGTACTATGGAGTGAGTCATAGGTTACTATTTTTACAGTTTCGTTCTCAATTGATCACCATCCAGATTGCCCCGGTATTGACTTTACCTATCATGTGCGCTCCATTGCATAAGTTTCTCTGGAAATTACACTGAACAGGTGAATGCTTATATTGCACCCTAGCATTATGGTCGTGTACGATTGGCCCCGTGACAGAAGTAACATCTACCAAGTCTTCCTTACCTTCTCGATTTGGTTGTGGTAAGGATATATACGTTGTGTGTAAAACCTTACTCAGCTTGAATCCAGGCCATTATATGCAGTGTTGTTCATGTCAGTTTTTCCCAGTCGGCTCGAATGCTCAGAAGTCAATTATCCACCAGCTATCTCTGTCCATTTTATCCCGATTCCCCGCATGTGCATTTAAGCTGTCAGAATAGGGATTTTATTGGGACATTTTATTATACAACGGTTGGGGTTTATGCTCTCGTGACTGTCAACGTATAATTATCACCCATCTCCAGGCGTTGCAGGCCATAGCTCTGTTCGGCCTTAAATTAAATCGTCTCCCGGCAGCAATCGGTGCAAGTACTTTTTTCGTGATGTAATCCTCTTTTTGGTCCATTCGAGGCAATGGTTCATGACAGATCTGGCAGTGCCTGCACCCTCATGATACCACTAAGAAAGACTTGGGTCAGAAGTACGAATATCTACGTTTTCTGCCGTACTCGAACTGATAAATTCCGTTCAAGGCATGATCAACTTCTTCCTGTTTCATAGTTGTGGGTGGCGCTCCTCCATATTATAACCCTTGAGGTGTTCAGCAGCTAACGTCAAACTAGTCTTGCTGTACGTCCATTTCATGAGGGAAAACGTGAGCCTACTTCTTTGTACTCTTGATAACAAGACTCATTGTCACGTTCAGTCAGAGAGGCGATTGTACACGCTGCGCGATCAACTTAAAGTGCAATACAAAGTCAGTCGGTAACGATTTTTTACTTATGGCGATCCTTATCTTCCGAGATCAGGCAACTCAGAAGGCGCAGGTCAATGAAAGGAAGGCCGCTGATTCAAAGCGACGACTTACCTCGTAAGCTCATCCACCCACAAAGAGACGTTTGTTTCTTATCATCTCGGTAGATATGTCTTCCATGATGAGTCATTGTTTTCAGATAGTTTTCCTCTCTTGTCACGCCTTGTGTCATTACAGGTGCGAGTTCCGCTTAATACTGCCCGTAAGTCATCTCTTCCAATCATACAGTAGGCCATGATTTATTCTGCTTTTAGTTCTAGCAGTGCAAAATATGGGAGCGTCTGGAACAATAGCCAAAGAGCAGGAGATTGAATTCAGCGCCTTGGAAGGCAGCTTGAGTATGATGTCAAAAGGTTTGATAGCTTAGACTGTGTAGAACTATGACTGATATCGTTCTAGTTCTAAATGATATGTTGGACTTGTATGTGCTGAGATGTGTACGAGTTTATCTTTCTTGCTGACCCTCTCTCCAGTAATCGGATGGATAGTGGAAAATTTGAATTGTCTTCCACGGTGCGTCGTCATCACAGTGATTTTGTTAAGATGAATTGACACCACCTGACCTGCCTCTTTCACGTAGCCGTACGGATTTCATCATGTCATGCGATCGCTTTTCATTCCGCTTCGTTTGACCACTGATGCCCGGGGTCTGGAGTTTGAAACTGAATTGGATCCCCAAATTGACCATGCCGCACGACGTGCAGCCTATGAGGCGATGGGTGAGAGCGAAGAAGTCATCTGCAAACACATGACTGAACATCCTGGTGTTGATGGCATTGTTGTTGGGGATGAGTCGAGACTGAGGCAGATTGTCACCAATCTTGCCAGGTGCGTTTTACTGTTCAATGCTTCCATTCCATTGAAATCCCAGATGACAGTAATGCTTGCAAATTTACACCTGCTGGTGGCAAATTGTCCATCAAAACCAAGCTCATCTTACCATCGAATCTTTCGAGCACTGTGACATCCCCAGTGGCATCTTCTGCTAACCACCTTGCATATGGAACTTGCAATGCCGACGAGCATCCGCCTTTGTCGGCTTCACATCTCAGTCAACATAACAACGCAGGCAAAGCTCCGGGACTCGAATACATTGTTGTCCGTATTGAAGTCACTGACACTGGTTATGGCATTAAGCCTCGAGATGTCGTGCAAAATAAACTTTTTTGTATGTCCTTTCTATTCCTGCATTGCAAAGCTGATCCTTTCTAGCTGCCTTTAATCAAACTGAGCAAGGTCGACAGCAGGGTAAGTCAAGGAGGGTTCTTTGTACAGAAAACTTCCTTTTGACTTCAATGTCTAGGTGGAAAAGGTACAGGGCTAGGTTTGGCACTTGTTCGACAAATTGTCAAGCTCTGTGGTGGTCGGCTTGGAGTCCAATCCAAAGTCGATGAGGGGTCTACATTCTGGGTTGAATTACCATTGGGTGTTGGAACAAAGACCTTGGGTAACTTCAACTGTCAAGCTTCAGGACTTACGCAGCGCTCCGATCACGTTTTCACTCGTGTGAAGAGTAAGAATATTCCTTCGGTTTTGGAGAATAGTTCCACAGCAATGGCGGTTGATGCGGCGTTGACTTCCGACTCTACACAAGTGCATCATGACTTTGGTCGTTCAAACTCTGCAATGCAAGGTCTCATGGAACAAGGTAGGTCAAGATGATAAGGCTCACATACTCATTGATAACCTCCTTTTGTAGGTGGCCGGGTTGAATTGGTTTTACAAAGGCATGGCTCTCGTTCTCCTATCTTGACGCGTTCGGATCGTACAGACTTGTCAGAGAAAGACGTGGAAGGAAGTAGTGATATAGAAGATGATGCAGGGAAGCCCTCATCCACAATTCAGTCGCGCTTCATTAAATCCCGTCCGACATCTATTCCAATGCCCGGTCCACAGATTCTCAATATTGATCCTCAACCAACAAATGCTTCGAACGCTTCCAAAGTCTCTGACCCACTCGCCCATTTTGACACCACCTACACCCGTAGCAGCCCGTCTTCGATTACTCCACCGATGACGGTCGAACCTGGACTGCCTGTCCTAGTTGTCGATGACGATCAAGTTACTCGCTCTCTCATGACGCGTCTATTAACACGTCTTGGATGTCACGTTTCTACGGCAGAAAATGGTGAAGTAGCGTTGGAGATGATCCTTGGGTCTGTTAGACCGAATGCGTTGACACCGTCCGTTGACACTGGCCCCGTATCGGAACAAGAATCCAGATACGAGGCCGAGGATAAATATGCCATTGTTTTCCTTGATAATCAGATGCCAGTCCTCTCTGGACTGCAAGCCGTCCAAAGATTACGGCTGTGTGGAAGGAATAATTTCATCGTAGGCGTTACTGGTAAGTTGTTTGCTGAGCTGCTCAGCTGAGTTACTAAGTCACGATTGTAGGTAATGCCCTGCCAGATGGTGAGTAGGATCTAGTTTCATCATGAATTGCTTTGACGGTGTGCGGATATAGATCAACAGGAGTTTTTGGAGGCTGGTGTCGATCGGTATGGTCCGGATTTAACTTGCTTCTTTCCCTGACGATTTCTGGGCAGTGTCCTGACCAAACCCGTTCATGAACGAAGTCTAAGAGACATGCTTGTCATTGCTGACGAACGTCGAAAAGCTTTATCATGCGATACGTCTTCGTAGGACACGTAAGTATGTATATCGTTATATTTTTGGTTAGCACATGTAGGTTGGGTTTCACACACACAATACCCCCCGGCCGTTTAATTTCTACAAATCTGGGTATTCTTGGGACTAGGGAAGTTCTGTTGATAACTTACACTCGGGCTGATTATGCTCTGTATTGGATTCCTGTCCAGTTGTATCCATTGGAATATCTTTAGATAGAAATAGTGTATCCAATATAATATCGCGTGAAGTTGTACGAATGCCCTTGCCCTTCTCCGAGTGTCGGATATAGCCGATCACGGCGTTCCCTGAACAGGACTACCCCCTTACAATTTACCACCACTGCCTTATGTCTGTACCAGACGCGCTTTCTCAACCGCCAATGCTTCAAGATGCCTCTCCACCTCCTACGCCTCCGTCTCCCAGCTTAGGTCAATTAATTTCACCATTTCTTGTCATATACGAGGGTGTTCATCTACTCGATCTAGATTCTCAGCTCTCTAGGAAACGAGAACGCGAGGTCTCGTTGGAGCCAGTCAGCACTACAAAACCGGCCGGTGTGCGTCTTTTCATCACTGTTGTTACGTCTACAATACCGAACGTCGTATAGGATGTTGACGCACCTCGAGAACGCAGGGATACACGCACGCCTGCAAAGAAGAACAGAACAAAGTTAGACCCCACTCAAGAGGAGAATGACCACGCGCGATCTAGGTCCAACTCGAATTCTCCTCCACTGAGCACCTCTCCTCCGAACGAGTTGAAGATTCGAGTACGACAAATAAGTCAAGGAGTTGAAGACATCAGTTGGCAGAACATGAACATTTTAACATCCGATAAGGATATTGAAGCTGATTCTTCCTTTACAATTGTCACGGTAGAAGACAAAAAAGACAACGATGAGTCTTCAGATGGTCCGGCGGACAACGAAGGTGAGTCTAATGACACCATCTTACAATCTCACGAGCTTATTCCGTGGAGTTATTCAAGCCGCGAACTCAACAACTACGATAGAGATGGCAGAGTCTGAGAGTGGTGACAAGAACCTGAAACGTAAGTTATCGGAACGTGGTGCCAGTCAAGGACCGCCAGATAGCACTCAGCTACCGCCTGAGCCTCTCAAACGGCCTCGCGATGATGACGTGAATAACCAAAACCGACGGGAAACCAAAAAACACTCGCCACCACCAGAACAAAAGCCTCCCAAGTCTCCGAAGAAAGCATCTGCTACTGTAATCGCGACTCCCAAACTGGTGAGAGCAGTCTGACGTGCTTTTGGGTCGCTTTGACCATCCTTTTCCCAGAGTGGATTCATGGCCTATGCATCTCCAAGTTCCCCATTCGCTGCGGTCAAGGGCCAGAACATTTTCGCCTCGAACAAGACAGCATCGCCTCCTCCCGCTCAACAACCTATACCTGTGCCGCATATCACTGTTATCGGTGGTATCAAGTCAGGGGACGTGTCCAGTCCTTCAACCCCCGGCGTAAAGCGTACTGGATTTGAAGCATTCGCCTCGCCATCGTCGCCCTTTGCATCTGTATCACGCGCAAAGTCCCCCGTATTAGGCTCTACTTCCAAGCTGGGCAGGGCAAAATCCCCTCCCAGGCGGGGCAACTCGTTAAACTCCAATGCTTTCTCATCTTATGCGAGTGGACTACAGAGCTTTGCTATTCCTCCTCCTAAGCGTGCTCGAGCAGGCACGCCTAGTCATGGCCTAGAGGGCAATCCAGGTCTCGGTGTCTTCGGCAGCGCTGATGATGTAGCGGCATATGACGATGGAGACGAGGACGACAAAGACGATGAAGGAAGCTTTAGCGCAAAACTAAGGGCTGGTAAAGATGATGACGACGAGGGAGCCCATCTGGAACAAGATAATATCTATAATCTGACAGAACAAGATGGTATGCTGTTTAGAATCTTGTGAGGCATTTTCCCTGATGGCTTGCGACACTAGTGCTCACTGGGGAAGAAGACGAACAAACCATCCATCAAGTGCGAGGTAAACTGTTCTCTCTTGTTGACGGAAATCAATGGAAAGAGCGGGGAACGGGACTTCTGAAACTGAATGTCAAGCGTTCAGATGGGAGTGGTGCACGCTTAGGTTTGTCCATTTACTTCCATTGCAACACAAAACTGCAGACTCCTAACCCCTGGGACAAGTGATGCGCAAGGAAGCAGTATACACGTTACTACTAAACGTGACTTTGTTCCCGGGCATGCGTTGCTCACTTGCCCAAGATCCACGATACTTGAGGATGAGTGTTATTGAAAACGGCACGACTATCCATTACAATCTGCGGGTAACATGTTCCCTTTTTCCATCTATGTTTATTACTAATCATGATGTTCTTTCGACAGCTCGCCAATGCCAAGATTGCGAACGAACTCTTGGAGGAGATCGTTGCCAATATACCCCCAGCCTAGTTCGATTATCTGGTTACCTGAACTTTGATCTGTCCCTGTTTGTTGGCTTGGGCTTATATTCAACTAATACTTTCGCGTACATTTTCATATCTCCTAACATAACGTCTTAAAACGATACACCCAGTTATTGTACCGAAGGCCTGTGATTGGACCTGCGTGAAAAGACAAGACACGCAAATTGAAGGTGGAATGGAATGACACGTTGCAACTTGTTGATTCTCACGAACTATGGTTCTCTCTGACAACACGCCAGCGCTACTTCCGAACCACCTTATTCTTTCGCCGAACCCTTCATAAGTATTCCTTCCTGCTTATGCTGACCGTAAGAGCATGACATGATTTCTTCTTTTATCGGTTGGCTCTGATGAATGACGTGTCATAGATCGGTATCGTCGTTTTTTAATAACGTATGGACACTCAGCACCTCCTCTATGGAGGCCTCACACTATCCGGCGGAATCTTGATATCTGTGAGTCTCTTCCTTATGATTTCGTCTTTATGATGATTCCCTTCCATCCTTGTTCTTCGAGTTGCGGGCTTCTTTATGCTGTGCGCTGTGACGAAGACGATACACTTGGGTCTGGGTTATATTTACCCATTCCTGAACTCGTATCTCCCTTAATTTGTCGCAGGTCGCTGACATCCATCAGTTGTATCTAGCTCTAGTCTTCTGGTCACCTGCGCCGATAGTGACGCACGAATCGGAAAAGAAATGCCGTTCACATATGTCACCCAAGAAGAGCATCCCGCTAGCGCAGCTTGCGGACCCTAGTTCCGTCGACTTGTCCGTTATCGTGCCTGCGTATAATGAGACTGAACGGTTGCCGCTCATGATGGCTTCGACGATTGCACATCTCGCGTCACGAAAGGAAAGGACGTATGAAATCCTCATTGTTGACGACGGTTCCACAGACGGAACTTCACAAACAGCACTCACATTGGCGGCTAAATATTCAAAGTCTAACATACGAGTGGTCACGTTGGAGAAGAATCTAGGGAAAGGGGGAGCAGTTCGCCATGGCATGCTGTACTCGAGTGGGGAACGCCTTCTGATGGCGGATGCGGATGGTGCCAGTCGTATAGAGGACTTAGAGGCTCTTTGGACAACCCTGGATACACTCGCGCCTAGCAATAGACCAGGCGTTGTAGTTGGAAGTAGGGCTCATCTAGTCAAGTCTGAAGCTGTGGTAAAGGTATGTTTTCAGAGAGGTTTTCATTGGATTCCGGGACTCATTGGACGTCTTGCCCAGCGCTCATTACTCAGAAACATTCTCATGTATGGCCTACACACCATCTTGCGCATCGTCGGTGTTGGCCACATACGAGATACGCAGTGTGGTTTCAAGCTCTTCTCGCGATCTGCAGCACAGCAAATCTTCCCGGCGCAACATCTTCCTACGTGGATTTTTGATGTTGAGCTTCTTCTCCTAGCGAAACAGCTTCGCATACCTGTAGCGGAGGTTCCAATAGAGTGGCACGAAGTGGCGGGGAGCAAGCTGAATGTCATGACCGCGTCATTTCAGATGCTTCGAGACTTGCTGATAGTAAGAGCTAACCATCTTTTGGGTCGGTGGCAAGCCGTTCCAATGAAACCAAAGTCAGATTAGCGTAAGTCGGACGCGGGTTAGATGTATATATAACTGCGAACAAAGATTGAATATTGAATATCGACCTTCACCATGGTCAACAGCGATGTTATTATCGTGGAGCTCCCTGGGTGATCGAGATTGACTGAGTGACGAATGAACTGCTTGCCACTGACGATTGGGCAGGGCTTGCTTACTGGCACAGTCACTATTATGCCGGGCTTAAGGCTTGCACGAGGAATTAATTACATATATTTAATACGAATCAGATTTCAACAAGGTTGAAATTGTATACTGCCAGGAGGTACAATGCGCCCAAGAAGCGCGTCTTAGTGGGTATGGGCGTCAACAGACCGCCGGGTCGAGACAGATAAAAACCAAGGCAGACGACTGAGTCCCACACGGAGTGCGTATACGACATTTGCCTACGGTGGACCAAGAGATCTGCATGAGACTCCACACCTCAGAAAAGTATGAAAAGACAGAAGATTCATCTCTTCACCTTCCCCTCTGAACACTAGAAGCTAACATATGTAGATACGTCTAGTGTACAATAGGACCACAAAAAAAACAAGGTTGAAACTGTTTGGAGGTGACAAAGAGCGCTTCTGATAGCGCAGCATCTTTCGCTCCCAGCATCATACATTCGGAAATTTCCTCCACGCTTACAAACAACCCTGAGCATCCATCCTTGACCTCAGTGAGTCGAGGCACGGTATGACCTGTACTTGGCTTGTATCCTGTCTATTTCCTAAGCTTAGTAACACATATGCGATCAGTGTTTTTCCACAGATATCAATGTCGATGAGTCCTTCCCCTCTGGTCATGTTGTGGCTGCTGGTTCATTATGATGACCGGGAATGTCCCCGTTTATTTGCCATCCGATGAGGAAAGAAAAGATTATTGTCAGCACTTCAGCCACCAAACACTAGAAGGGTACCCTTTTTTGGTAAGTACGAGAGGGACAGCCTTTTAACTCCATACTCTGCTGGGGCCAGAACCTGTTCCTGGTGGGAAAAGGGTCAAAGAGGCCTGTCATCTATCTCTTGGCCAGCTGAGAAAAAAGGTGCCTTCCTTCATTTAAAGACTTTTCCATCGGAGATTGGTGGCACATTGGCAATGGCATAAAATGTTTCTTTTTCACTTTCTCCCAAGATAACTCTATTGGTCAGACTGGCGCGTGTCTCTTGACGTTGGAAAGATGGGAGATTAACAGGCTCGGTGTGCATCCAGGTATGTTCAACTTGTATCATTTCCAACATGTCCAATTTATTTGCTGAGATATTGCCACTCAGTGGTTTTCGTATGGTCTAGTTGTTTCCGTCATTCTTGATGTGGCACTGGTCGGTAAACTTGATGTGGCACTTGTCGGTATATAAGTCTGTCTTTGCTGTGTGGCATTCTATTCTATTCCATGTTTAAATCAAGGGAAGTTTCAATACTTGAAGTCTGAACCTGCATCAAGTTCAATACTATGTCACACACTAACAAGGACGCTACGGTCTCTCCAGAGTGCATGCTTGCAAGAGCTTTGGCCATCTCTGCCAGGTTTTTCCTCCTGGACGGACTACCTTCGGAAGTCCCCCCCGAGTATGAATTGCTTGCCCAGCCTGAACATCTTGTCTTAGGACTTTCGGTCTCTACTCGCAAGGAAAACTGTAACAACACTCTTGCAGAAGATGACGGTCCTGCTAATGCCCCCGGTGGAGACTCAAACCAAAGTCTTGATCTGCATTTGCATCGTCTCAGGCTTCAAACTACGATGTCTCCAGATATTTCTTTTGACACCCATTCTATCGTCACACTTATGGTTGAAACCCACCATGTCGTCAATTTTTTAAGGAACAAGCTTGATAAAATAGCGTTCGCGGAGGATTTTGAACGAGAACTGTAAGTTGTGCTACTCAATCGCTGAGGAAAAGAGCAATTACATTTAACATACAGTTCAACACAATTGACTGCGGCAGAGGTCCTAAATTCCTTTTCAAACATTACAAGTTTATCAAAGTTCCAACATTCCTATTTCCAAGTCCAGAAGGACACGGATCAGGTAGAAATCTCGGTATATAATAGGGATGGCGGGGTCGCGATTGAAACTACGCTGATGCACCGAGGAGGTACTGTATCTTCAACATTGAAGTACCTCAAAGATATAATAATGCCTCAATTATATCTTAGCTAGTTATTGTCAATGTGTCGCAATATGAGATCTGTCCCCTTTGCTGACATTCAAATGATACAGGAACTACTTAGAGGGGGGACCCTCTGAGCTGGCTCGTCTCATTCATGCCCAATACGGCTTAGGTTGCCTGCTTTCTACCGTTAGCCTAGATTGTCCGACGAGCAAAAAAATAGAGAAACTAATATTAAAAGTATGTCGAAGTACATGTCGAAGGTACTCGATGGTACAATTGATGCGTGATTTGCACTTCTTAGAACTGAAGTTCTTCACCTTTGCCTGAGCCTAATGTCCCCAAATCTTCCCCGCATGCATCTATCCACCTAGATGAAGTTCCCGTCGATGGATCGTAGGTCATTGTAGAATAGAGTTCTCCCTGTCAGACCACTTGTATATACCGAATGAATCTCGAAAAAATACATATGTCTGAAATGGTTGAGCCCGCGCCATGCACCAGGTCCCACTATGGATTCCAAATTTTTTTCTTGGTGAAAAAGGGATATTTGCTTCGTGTAGAGAAGCGGAATAACATATCCTGAAGCGAAACTGGCGAAAGGCTTCTATGGATACCTCAGGAGATCATAACTCATCCGGAACAAATTGTCGGAATGCTTCCATGATATGTGTGTTTGCATGGTGTTGATGATGTTGAGACACATCGGGAGGTAGATATTTGGAGGCAGACGCATGCAGTGCCTGCCAACTTTCATTCGACAACCGCAGGCCTGAGTCACCGTGGTATTTTTTGAGGTATTGTAAGAAGAATATAATGTCGAAAACAATTTTTTTACTGAAGAAATCCTTGAATAGATCTTTGTTAGTGTTTCCCATTAGAGTTTGGGCAAAAACGGCGCAGGTCTCTAGGACGTCTGACCAATCCCTTTGGACGATCGTACACTGCAATGTTGTCGCCGTAAGGTTTCCCAGCAGTATTCCGGCTAACCTTACTATTGACGACCGACAGTTACCAGTAGTGCGGACCTGCTCAACAACTTTCTTCAAGCCAAGGAGGATGCAATCAAGTTCTTCCGGTGACGAAGGAGAGAAAAACCAGTTCAAAAATGCCTTGACGCAGGGGAATTCGTCATTAGTAAGTCCAACCCCAGACATGTAGAAGAGACAGGTTTTGAACTTCGAGAAACCGTATGCAAAGGTCGAGCGGAAATTCTCATCCAGCGGGGGCATAAAGATCTGAAAGGCTTGTTCTGCGACATCATGAACATTGATAGATTTTTCGCGATCATGATACTCTTTCACATGATTGTAATAAATGCCCCGAAAGGCAACCTCTGCGCATTTCAAGCCAGAGCCTTCATGAAAAGGCACAGCTAGAAGCGCAAGAAATGGATCTTTAGAACAGAGATCTTCAAAGGGTCCATCATATGCTACGTCGTGAGCCTTTCCGTCACGGTACCATAGAAGTTTTGCTATTGCAGCCGCGATACTGGGCTGGGGAACATCGTGTCTCTTTGCTGCTTGAAGAAGCGCTCGGATAAAGTTTAACGTGTCTTGATCTTCGTATAAGTAGGCTGATGTTCTGGGTCAAACCGATTTCAACTGTGAATCTACAATGACAGCTCACCTCCATACGGAGACTTTCTTGTCAAAGTAGTTGTAATACTGGTGGCAATGGCAAGATTTGCTCTAGGAGAAACATCTGTAGAAAGCAAGTGAAGGAATGCACGAACTTCTTCTTGCGTAGCAGGTATCAAATTCATGAATTTCCAAGCGAAACACTGAGGTACGGACAATCTTCGTTCCTCAATCAAAGATGGAATCGCAGCAACTGCCTGATCCACAGTGTCATCATTGTGCGTTGCACAGATAGCAGCATAAAACCGGTAATGAATTTCATTAGATAGCAATGGCTCACTATCATTCCATGGATACATAGGTTCACCAAAGGTAGAAGGCGGATCTGAATTGAGTGGATAAATCACTGTCCAGGGTTCAGTATCATTGTCTTTCGGGTTACCAGCCGAAAGTGAAAACAGTGAGCAGACTTGCGATCTCAAAATTGCTAGTCCAATGAGAATAGAAGATGAATCCTGAAGATGATCAGAGACGGCCATGTATGCAGTGTATGCACCAGTAGCCGTAAAGCAAATGCATGCAATAACTCCAGCGACAAAAATAGGTACAGAAGAGGAGGAAAGTGGAAGCGAGGCAGAAATTAGGGTATCAAGGAATCCAACAAGGAATAAGAGAACTGGGGGAGCCAGGAGCTGCGGCAGTATTTCGATAGTAGGGCCCAAAGAGCGCTGAGCACTCATCCAATTCTTTTGAAAGTCACCAAGATTTAGGTACGCCTGTTTATGGCGAGAACGTAATATTGTTCCAACAAATCCTCGCATTGTGACAGCAAGGCAAGCAATGGAGATCTTTGTTTCGAGAATTGTCAGCGCGTGAGTAGAGTATTAAGCAACATTGTTTCTATCACTTGATCACTTACACTCAAGACCAATGCTAGCGACCAATAAAAACAGACGCGAACAGCTGAACCTTCAGGTTTGTACGGTATCGGCTGTGTCATGTTAGAAGATAGAATATCCGCTTTGTGGACAAGGAGAACGACTTCAATCAAATTGGTGATGAGACGGTTCGTTTCCATGACTGGATTCTCCGAAAGTCCGCTCAACGCTTGAACGAAAAACGTGGCTACGATCGCAGAAAACAAGGCAACCTGAGAGTATGCCGTCCAGAAATCGATCAAGAGGACCGACAATCAAAAAGGAAGAACGTACGAAGATGAGCACAGTGTCCAAGGTTCCGCGCCATCTGTCAATTGCAGGCTGTACAGTTTCAATATAGTCATTCAGAAGTGGCGTCCAAGCCTTCGAACTCGTAGCTTGTACTGTTGGGAAGGGTTGTATGGCGTATGCTGCAGTAGCACGTCAGTAGACACGAACATGCCGAAGAAAAGAGCATAGCAGTGTTTACCAGCTGCTGCTCCCTGCCTGTCGTCTATTTTTCGCAGGCTCACGCTAATATCATGCATCTCTTCTAGAAGACGCGTTCATCAGCTTACTCGATATAAATCAACGACGTGCCTACTTTTGATACTTTGAAGGCCATCCTCCATCACTTTAGTGTATTTCTCGAGGATTTTATCGACGTCTACCTGAGACCTGACAGAATCGATTATAAGACGGCTCGGCAGTTCGCAAAAGAAAGAAATCCTTGCATTTGTGTATCTCGAATGATTCCATCACGATCTTCAGAAGCAGGTGCCACAACGCTATTCATAGTCTGTCTTGAAAGTCAGCTGGATATGAAATCATCGTAAAAATGTTATAGGCCTACCTGGTAACAGTGTTTTAAATCAAATTCTCTTGTGAAGCGTTAAGGTGGAGATGGAATGTAGGAGACGGAGAGGGGGTATAATCGATTTAATCAAGATGTCCAAAAGTGACCATTAATCAGGCTCAGATACATACAGTCTGGTTCTATCCTTCCAAAGCGAGAAATGATCTCCCCTTCCTCAATGAGCAACCTGTGGACCCACAGATGAAGAGGTACTACATATCACATGTGGATATCCTTAGCGTCGGATGACACAAACGACTAACGTTCGAGGAGCTTCATTGCACCAAGTATCGGTGAAAAGTCGTCGAAGAAAGGTTAGAAATCGAGTTGAAGAGCCAGTGATGGTGAAACTTTGGACATAGAATGACTCGGAGTTGTCCGGTCGTGATTTTCCGTGCCAAATAAAGGGTTGCGATTTGGTGTGTAGTTTAAATAGTTGTACTTCAATGGAGGACGGACTGACTGATCGCGCTGTGAAACATACGGGTTGACAGCATAGCCATCACTTCGTTGGTCAATGGAGTTGCGATGTCGAGGCTTACCGAGCTGACTCTGAAATCTTGAAAACATTAGATAAGTTTCCATCCGGAGTTCATCCTAGGCCCTCGGATGGAGGGGGCACGGAAAGCGATAACTGGACAGCCACATCAAGTTACCAGTCAATGCAAATCTAACATTTTTCAATCCGGGACATCGACCCCCTGCAATGCATTTACATATCATACCCGACAAGCGACAAGACGAAATAACCAGGCAGAAAAGACAGCTTCGTCGAGGCTTGTCAGTATAAACTTTGTACGATATTGAGATGAATACAACCCTCCCGGAAGGACCAGTATTCTCCTACAATTTGTAGCAAAGTTCAGGTAAAACCACAAGCAGTCCTTGCCGATGGCTAGAGATCTTACAGGGACAAACTTGTATTAGACCGTTGCTTCCGAGATGTGATTTCGAGACAAACCAGAAGTTTGGTAGCAGAGACTCTCGGTTGATGCATCAAACAGTGATTCAACACAAGTCTTCAATTGCCAGGCATCACAGTGTCAGTAAATCCTTGGTATCAAACCATAGAGGCCTAATCTCTAAGAGAGTTGCGTCAGCTGACAGCGGTCTTGTACGGTGGTTGCTGTCCAAGATGTATGTATCCAAGCAGATTATCCGTTTCATATGAGTATAAATTGGGCTATCCGAAGATCATCCACTGAAGAAGCCTGGTCATAACCATCCGATAAAACGGCATATGGTCGGTGCGGAGCATTGTGCTTCCGATGTTTTGAATCGCGAAGTATTAAAGAGCAAGAATGCTCCAGACAGTTATGCAAGCTAGATGGCATTCACAAAAGGTTCCTACATACTTACGTTCGTGTCTTTGCTGGTGGCGGGAGTATCTGGACAATCTACGGCTGGGCAATGGGGTCAGGTCAATTCAAGCATCACCATTTGCAAAGATGCTTTGCTGACAACATCTAATCAACCAGTGTGGTGGGACTGGGTGGACCGGAGCGACATTGTGCCCTGATGGATGGTACTGCAGTGTCGTGAACCCATATTATTCTCAATGTCTTCAAGGTTCATCGACGGCCTCTCCGACGAGTACTATGCCAGGTGGTGCAACTACCACTACTTCAGCTTCTGGTGGTACTGCCACCCTTGCTCCAAACTACTCTTGGATTCGAGCGGTCGTAAGTTGCGAAGGAATATATGTAATCTGAGTGATGGCTCAATTCAGGAATTCGCAGGAGGATCCCAACTTCCACAAGTATCTCAGATCTGAGGTTATCAATACTGCGTCGCAAGCCGTCCTCGGGGACCCAAGCACTGCGGGACAGTTCGTCATTACAAATGGCCAGCTCATCCAGAACGCAAATGGGACCCCGCTTTATGCAGTTGTCGAAGACCGTGCAAATTCAACCGTCGTTAAACTGAGGATGGACTGGTCAACAACGCCAGCGACGTCCGGGACCTTTGTCTTCAGTGGAGATACCGTTGAATGGAGCAACCCGGCTATCACGCGGCCGCAAAACAATGTCAGTATAGTCGAAGGTTATAAGGTGAAGAGACTGACTCGAGGGATTTTTCAGGCTTGGTTAGTGTGTCCAGACGACGCGGGAAACTTGGATGTCTACGTCAACCTTGGGCCGTATGCCTATATGACGCCCGCCGGGTGCGCAGACGAGACTATACATGCGTACACAGGTTCAACCGCGTCTGCATGAGCTGAAAGTGTGTTTGATAGAGGACAGCTATTCTGAGTCCACACAGGAATTAGGCCATATCCACTTTCGATGATACTCTCCAGACTGGGATGATGTTAGAGGATGTCGGAAGGGATGTTCTGCGGATTTGAAGTCTAGTTGCTAGTCCAGTCCAAATTCAGAGATTCGCGTTCCTGTAATGATCTTGAAAAGTGATGTTTGCGGGATCGAAACTCTGTGCTCGAATGACGTTCTAACTGGTGTGAGATAGTGTCTGCATGGCTGCCTGTTTATGAGAGACCTGGATGTTGTCATTAAAAGTTGTATCAAGGGTATTCCCGATAGTCCGTCGAAACTCACAAACTCCGACTCGGACGCGTCTGAGTTTTATAAGACTCGATGAGTAGCACTCGCTTGAAGCGCAAGTTGGCCGACCTCGGCGTCAACACGTCCAGTGCCAAAGCCAATGAATCATTCTGTCTTGTACTGTAAACTGTTAACTCTCCTACCGCGCACTGTCTCAATCAGTCATTATAGATTGGAACACCATTACCTCCGCTTGAGAAATCCAAGGATACGGGAGAATTTGTACCTCTCTGGAAACAAGAGGTGTGTATATACTTTATTCAACCGTAAGCATAAATTAGAACTGTTCATTCTAGGTAAGAGATGAAAAGGGACGGCGACGCCTCCACGGGGCTTTCACGGGTGGATTCTCTGCTGGTTATTTCAATACAGTTGGATCTAAAGAAGGTAACGCTACTATTATCACATAGGACGTATCTTACGCGTTACAGGATGGACTCCGTCCACATTTGTCTCGTCCCGAGGAGACAGGGCGAAGCAGAAGGCTGCACGTCCGGAAGACTTCATGGACGAGGAAGATTTGCAAGAATTGAGAGACAGCCGGAAGCTGGTGGACACCACGGATGAAATGGACTTTACAGGTGGCAACAAAGAAACTGCCGACGAGCCCGAGAACGAGTGAGTGACTTGTCTTGTTGAATATCATTCGACTCATTCTAATGTTGCAGTTCAATCACCTCGGCCCTCCAGACCTTTCTTCTTCCTGCACCCACCGACTCTGCCGGTGCCCGTATACTGAAGAAGATGGGTTGGCGAATGGGCCAAGGCATTGGCCCGCGAATATCGCTGCGCAAACGAAAGTTGCAGGACCTACAGTTTTCTTCTGGAGGACGCGTATCCAGTGAACTTGCCAACATACCAGATGACGACGAAGAAGCCTCAAAGCACACTTACGCCCCTCGTGACACCCCGATTCTAGTAGTAGAGCGGAAGGACAATTCTCATGGACTGGGTTATAAACCGGGAATGGGACTCCATGAGAGTGTCGGTGGAAAAAGTGGCTCTGGAAGTGCCAAGGGGCCTCGTATCTCTGGTATGTCTTTTCAATGGGAGATGCCTTCTGCTAAGACCATCTTCTTAGCTGGTTTTGGTCTCGGGGCGTTGAACGATGCTGATGAGGACGATTTGGACGTGTATGATGGAGGCGCCATAAGTAACAGGCGACGCGAAGCTTACGACACTACTGAACATGAGAAGGATGACGCGATAGCCATTGGCGGGAGGCCAGCCAGCCAAGCAAAAACCTCAGTCGTGAGCTAGCTTTCTACCACATATGAAAAATCTACATACTCACTTACCAAAGCAACCAACCGGGTCCGTGGCGTTTTTCCGGGATGGCCAAGCTGTACTATCTGGCTTCGAACTTTCACAAAAGCCCGTGTCAGAAGATCGCTGGTGAGTTTTCTCACTTGTGATATTTCTATTTTTTGTGACGAATGAAATGAAAAACAGGTTCCCAGTACCAGACATTCCGACGGGTTGGAAACCAAATCCTCGTCGTGTCTGGGAGAAGGACAAAGAAAAGGAAAACGTCCCGTCTGCTTCTCGGATTGCACCAAGAGGCAGGGACTCGAAGATCACAGCGGACGAAGTACGTCCAATCAACCATGTTTCGTGAATGTATCCTCACATTGTGATGTAGCGAGGAGCTATGCTAGGCGAAACCCCGCTTCCGGCTGCTCCGCGCTCGGTTTTCGATTATTTATCCAAGAAGGATCGTGAACGACTGCAGAGTTTCGCTGCTAACAGAGGCAACCTCCCGTCCTCCCCCAACGGCTCTACGACGACTCCCTCAGAAGCCATTAAAACTCCACGCACAGAACCACACATCGCCGAAGCTGCGCTTCGCGGCTTCCAGCCTTTCACCTCGGATCCCGTCAAACACTCGCGCTACAACACTTACCTGCAATCACAAGTCGGGGCCGACGCCGGTGCCCCGTTACAGCCGCTTCCCCACCAGCGCACGGACGAGTTCAACAAAGAAGTCGAGGATTACGCCAAGGCCGCGTTGCTGTTCAAGCCCATGTCCAGTGCGATGGCCGGGCGATTCACCAGTGCCGCCGTCGTGGAGGCGGGGCCGAAGATGCACGAGGGGCTGCACACGCCCTCGCACGGAGAGGAAGAGTCGCAGAGCGAGGAGGGGCAGAAGACGAAGGAGGGGGAGACGGAGAATCTGAGCCCCAAGGCGCATGCTGCGCGGGTGGGCATGTACGGGCCGTTGACGCGCGAGACGAGGCCGTGGCAGCCTGCGAAGCTTCTTTGTAAACGGTTCAAGGTTCGCGATCCTAATCCTGAACCGGAAGTGGTTGTGCCGGCGCCTGCTGCGCCGGGGTCTAACTGGCAGCAGCCGGAGATTGCGATGGCGTCGTCTACTCATGGAGAGGGGACGGGGACGGGGACGGGTGGCGCGGGTACGAACGACAGCGGGCCGAAGGATATTTCGAATATTGGACTGGGGGAGGACGATGATCAAGGGCGGGACACGCTTACGTATGAGCGGCCGACGATGGACGTTTTCAAGGCTATTTTCGCGAGTGACGACGAGGATAGCGACGACGAGAAGGAGCAGGAGCAGGAGAAGGATGAGGCGGGGGTGGAGGAAGGGAAGGAGCTGGCTCCTACTGCAACCGCGTCAGGTTCTGAGCCTCCTCCGGCCGCTGCTCCGCCGCCTGCGCACGCCGTCATAGAACCCGTGGACCTCGGCTCTTTCAAGCCGACGTTCATCCCACGCGAAGGCAAGGGTAAAAAGGACAAGGACAAGGATGGCGAGAAGGCCAAGAAGGAGAAGAGGAAGCGGGAGAAGGAGAAACGGGCTGTGCTTTCTTTTGCGCTGGATGAAGAGGGCGGGGACGAGATGATGCCGGAACTGCCGAAGGATCGGCCGAAGAAGAAGAAGCAGAAGAGAGAAAAGGGGAAGAGGGAGGAGGGGGATGGGGATGAGGGGATGTGGGTGGAGAAACCTGCGGCGGATGCGGTGAGGGATTTGGTGGTGCCCCAACATGTGGATACGGAGAATGGTGTGCCGCCGAGGGGAAGGAAGAGGGCTGTGGATTTCCTGTAAAAGACTCTGATTTATCCTAGATACTGGTAATGGAATTCTTTTGAGAGCGGTCATGCGTGGCGCACTTTCCCGCCGTCGTAAACAGATGACTACCTCTAATCACTCTCCTCTCCCTCCTCCTCCTGCTCACTCGGCCACTCCTCCGCCGCGTCCTCACTCTCCTCGCCCTCGCCGTCGCCCTCGTCCCGCTCCTTCCTCTTCTCACCAGCCAGCGCCTCGCCACCCGCGTCCCCATCCGCAAGCGTCAAACACGTCAGACGCGTGCCCTTGGTATCATACACCGCCACAGGCGCGATCCCCACGACCTCCCCGCCCGCGCCCGCACCCGCGTCCGCGGGGACCATCGCGAGGTCGTACACGTGCACGAGCCCGTCGGAGGACACCGTGCACGCGAGGGTCGTCGTTCCGCGCTCCGCGCGGGCGGGGAGCGCGATGTCGAGTGTCGAGACGGCTTTGACGCTGCCCCCGGGGTGAGTGGGTCAAGCATGGGATGCGATGGGGGGGGACGTACCGGTTGTGGTGGCCCGTGAGCGTCGCGATGGGCTTGGGCGGGGTTTGTGCGGAGGAGGAGAGGGTGTAGATGGTGACGAGCTTGTCCTCGGCTGCTGCGAGGAGGAGCTCGCCGGTGCCGGCGCCGGCTATGCGCCGGCAGAAGCGGATGTCGTGCAGCCGTGAGGGGTGTTTGATCGTGTGGAGGACTTCCATGCTCTGTTGTGTGGGTGGGTGGTTTGTTTTTCAGTGAGGAAAGAAGCGAGGCGAAGTGACGTACGGTGGTGTACATGTCTATCGTCGCGCCGGTCTGAACAGCGAACAGGGAGCCGTCCGTGGACCAGCGGACGACCTCGGGCTCTGCGCAAACGACAGCGTCAGCCGGTGAGAACGGGGATTCGGGAAACGGGGGGGACGCGCCTTTCGGGAGCTTGGTGCTGGCGCTGCCGCGGCCGCGCATGAGGTCCCACATGCGCAGGGCGCGGTCGCGGCCGACGCTGAGCGCGAGTTTGCCGGTGGGGTGCACGGCGACGGAGTTGACGCGGCCTTTGTGCCCCCTGAGCGCGCGGAGGACGCTCCAGTCGCGCGCGCGGAAGAGGCAGAGCGTGCCGTCCTCCGAGGCGGAGAGGAGGTGCGAGCGCGAGGGGAACTCGAGGTGCGTTATTGAGCCTGTGGGGGGTTAGGCGCGCCAGGGAGAGAGAGAGGGAGAGACGCGCACCCTCGTGGTGCATGAGCCCGCCGATTTCTTTGCGCCGCCGGAGGTCCCATACTTTGATGATCTCGTCTGCGCTGCCGGTGGCGAGCCACTTGCCGCCTGTGGGCGACGCGGCGACGGCCTTGATGCATGATACGTGTGCGGGGAAGATGAATATTGGCGTGAGGGCGATGGTGTATGGGGCGTCGGGCGACGACGATGGCGATGGGGAGACGGTGCCGTGGAGGCCGTAGAGCAGCTTTTCGTAGGACCCAGCGACGATCTTGAACGATGTGGGCAGCACGCGCGGGGGCGGTTGTCTCGTGGTGGTGGGCTTCGTGGGGGGTTCGTCTTCGTCGTCGTCGCCATCGTCATCGCCGTCGTCTTCGTCGTCTTCCCGTCTCTTCTTCCCTTTATCCCCCGCGCCCTTACCAGGCCTCGGCGACCCCTTGACTCTCAAACTAAACTTTGGCTTCGGCTTCGACGTCGTCGTCGTCGTCGTCACCCTCGCCTTCTTCACAGGCGGCGGCCCATGCGCGCGCTTCTCCTTCGCCATTCCTCGGATATCGGATCTACGAAAAAAAAATCAAATCACGAGGGCTGTTCCTGATGGCGGGTTACTCCGAAATTCGTTGCTCGACTCGACCTCGACTCAGCGGTTACTCCGACTCGACTCAACTCGACTCAGTGAGTATACTGACACTGACACTGATACCATGATACGGGTGTCCACGCGCACGCGCACGGGCGCGCTGGTGCTCGACGGGCAGACGTGTCGTCGGCGTATAGCAGAGCACAACGCGTACGTGAATGCGTTTGTGCGCACTACGGCGGTGCCGTCCCCCGACTGCTTCCACGGGCACGCGCAGCGGGGGAAGGGGCGGGGGATCCAAGGGTGGCCCGTCGCGGTCAAGGACACGATTTGCACGCGGGACATGCCGACGGGGTGCGCGTCGCGCATGCTGCAAGGTACGTGCGCTGCTCCGCGTGTTTCGTGAGTGAGCTGAGGTGAGGGGCGGCAGGGTTTGAGCCGGGGTACGACGCGACGGTTGTGCGGCTGCTGCGCGCGCACGGGGCGGACGTCCTCGGCAAGACGAACTGCGACGAGTTCGGGATGGGGTGCGTCTGCGTTTTTGTTTTTGTTTGTTCGCGGGGGTACGACGACGGGATGACAGATCGATGAACGTGTACTCCGTGCACGGGCCCGTGGTCAACCCCCACCACACGGGCACGGGCACGCCCGCGGGGGGCGCGCGCGTGGCGGGGGGGAGCTCGGGCGGGAGCGCGAGGGCCGTGGCGGCGGGGATGTGTCGCGTGTGAGTGCGGTGCGTGCGTGCGCGTGTGATCGCTCGCTGAGGTGGCTGCAGGGCGCTGGGGACGGACACGGGCGGGTCGACGCGGCTGCCCGCGGCGTACTGCGGCGTCGTGGGGCTGAAGCCGTCGTACGGGCTGCTCTCGCGGTGGGGCGTCGTGGCGTTTGCGGACAGCTTGGACTGCGTCGGGGTGCTTGGGGCCGATGTAAGGAGTGTGCGGGAGGTGTTTGGGGTGCTGGATGTGTATGATGCGAGGGACCCGACGGCTGCGTCTGTGGAGAGGCGGGCGAGGGCGCGCGGGGGGTGCAGGGCGCGCGTGGAGGAGCTGGGGCTGGGCACGCGCGCGGGGCGGCTGGACGGGCTGCGGGTCGGTGTGCCGCAGGTGAGTGGCGGGGTTCGTGGGCGGCGTGCGCGCTGATTGTTGTAGGAGTACTTTCCGCGGGAAATGACGGAGGACGTGCTGCGGCCCGTGCGGAGGGCGCTGCGGGGCTTGAAGGAGCGGGGCGCGGTGGTTGTGCCGGTGTCGTTGCCGAACACACGGTATGCGCTGAGTGCGTACTACGTGCTTGCGAGCGCAGAGGCGAGCAGCAACCTCGCGCGGTACGACGGTGTGCAGTACGGTGCGTCGCGCGTCGTCAATACGTCGCTGGGGTGGAATCGCTGACTGGACACAGGGCTGAACGTGCGGGGGCCCGGGACGAGCGCGGGGGAGGTGTACGCGTGGACGCGGTCGGCGGGGTTCGGCGGGGAGGTGCGCCGGCGGATTCTGCTGGGGACGTACGCGCTGGGTGCGGGCAAGTTTGACAATTACTTTTTGCAGGCGCGGAGGGTGCGCGAGCTGGTGCGCGGGGATTTTGCGCGGGTGTTGCGCGGGGAGGAGGGGGTGGATGTGTTGGTGCATGCGTCGGCGGTGGGGACGGCGCCGCGCGTGGGCGAGGGCGTGGGCGAGGGCGCGGGCGGGGGCGCGGAGGGGTATGTGCAGGATGTGTTGACGGTGGGCGCGTCGTTGGCTGGGCTGCCTGGGCTGAGTGTGCCGGTGGCGGGCGAGGAGGGCTGGCCGGTTGGGGTGAGCATTGTGGGTGCGTGGGGAAGTGAGGAGATGTTGTTTATTGTGGGAGAGGGGATGGAGGTTTAATGATAGTTTGAGATTGAAAAATGACTCTGGCTTTGCTATGTTACAGAACTGTCTAATAGAGGCTAAACGAAGTGGTGTAGGTCCTTCAACAGTTCTAATACTTGTAGATCTAATGGTTGAAAGCCATGTTACAGAACGAGTCCGAATAAGGCTAGTGTAGGTCCTTCAACACAATATATATAAGCGAGAGTGACTACAGCAGCAACCCTCTCCGAGAGTGGTGCACTACAGTCTCCATGGTGTCTAACATCAAAATGCTCCAGGCCAGCGTCAGCTACGACCCTATAAACGACGACAACAACTTTCGCATGCTGGTGGACGGGAAATCCGTGAAATACATCAGCATCGATGCGTACTTGTACAGCGTCGAGGACATGTGCTTCGCGCCAGCCTTGATCCCCATGTTACCCCCTTTCCCGCCGGGCGACTGGAACACCGGGCGTATATCCCGGAACGGCGTCGACGGGCGGCCCCATTTTGCCGAGGTGAAGAAGGTCGAGCTGCAGGGCATCTCGCGCGTCTGGCATCCCGTGCGAATCGAGTACCTCGACCTCTGCATGGGCGACGAGCTCCGGTCTGGTGTGTACGAAGCCACCCACCCGCGGTTCGACGGCCCCGTCGTGGTGAAATTCGCCGTGTTCCCGTATGAGATAGCGTACTTTGATGCCGAGACGCGTGCGTACGAGTGCCTCCGGGAGCACGCGATCGGGCCCAGGTTTCTCGGGCACTTGACGGAGGAGGGACGGGTGGTTGGGTTCGTGCTGGAGCGCATTGCTGGGTCGCGGCATGCGGCGCCGGAGGACCTGGGTCTGTGTCAGCAGGCGCTGTTGGCGCTGCACGGGTTGGGCATGAAGCATGGGGATGTCAACAAGCATAATTTTCTGATACATGATGGTCGAGCGACGCTGATTGATTTTTGTACTACGGTGTATTGCGACGATGCAAAGGAGCTGGAAGAGGAGTATCAGGGGCTAGAGAGAGAGTTGAGTGACATGTCAGGGCGAGGAGGATGTGTGGAGGAGTAGTAGCCGTATGTCGTAGTATGTTTTCTATGATGGCATCAATTGTTTTCTTGACCATGAACGTCGCCGACCTTCTGCAGGACTCGCCCTCTGACCGCCGCCAGCCCCCGGAGAACCAGCCCAGCGCCCCCTGGCACCGCCTCCCGTCCTCGGCCTCCTGGGCGCCCTTCCCCGGCCCGCCCCCGCCCGCCCCCGCTGCCCCGCCGGCCGCCCCGCCAGCACACCGCCGTCCCCCGCCGCCCTCGCCCAGCCCGGCCCTCTTCCCGCCGGCCCCCGCCGCAGCCCCGGCCGCCCCGCCCACGTCGTCGCCCAGCACGCACCACCGCCTGCCGCCGCCCCCGTCGCCCGCAATGGCGTCCCTCCGCCTCGACGGCAGCGGCGCACCCGGTGTCTGGGGGCCCCCAGCCTCCAGCTCGACGCGGGGGCCGCCGATCCCCGCCGACGACCGGCCCCGCGACCGCGACTGGCCCGGCTACGACAGAGTCTACACGCCGTACCCCAAGCGCAACGACCGCCTCCACCTCCCCCGGCACCTCAAGCCCCAGCAGCCCTACGCCCCGTCCCCGCCCACCATCGTCGGCCCGGGTCTGCCCCCCGCACCGCAGACGCCCCGCCAGGAGCTCCCGATCCTCGCTCTCGCACCGCCGCATGTGCAGAAGTATGCTAACCAGAACAAGTTTCATACTCAGTTTGTTCCCTCTGCGGGGCCTGGGAGCAGGATTGGCTCGCCTGCCCCCAGGGAGGCTAGAGACAGGGAGAGGGAACGAGAAAAGGAGAGGGAGAGGGAGCGCGAGCGCGAGCGCGAGCGTGAACGCGAACAACGAGAAAAAGAAAAAGAAAAGGAAAAGGAAAAAGACAAGGAAAAAGACAAAGAAAAAGAGCGCGAACCCGAGATGGACTCAGGCCGCGCGCAATGGTGGCCGCCGCACGCGCAGGGTCCTGGCGTCCCGCCGCCGCCGGCAGAGTACCCGTACCCATACGAGCGCATGGCGTACCCCGCCCCGCCCCCGCCCCCGCCCGACGGCGAAGCGTACTACGACGACCGCCCGTGGGACTGGAGCGCCCAGCGCGACCGCGCCTCGAGGCGCCCGCCCGTCCCCGCCCCGATGCACGTCGACGACTCCCCCAAGGACGAACACGTCGCCGCGCGCGTCCGTGTCCACCTCGGTACGTTCGTGTGGCCCGACGTCCCGTTTCCGTATTTCTTCGACGTCGGCCCGCGACCTGACGAGGCCGACGAGGTCAAAGAGAACGAGCACACCGACGCGGCGCAGGGCGACGCGCGGCCCTCGACGGCATCTCCCAAACCCGCGCCCGCGCCCGCCGCCGCAGAGCCAGGGTCCACCGTGGACACCGAGACACGCCTCACGATCCTCATCCCCAACGCACACATCCCGCGCGCGCGCCCCGCGCGGCCCCTGCGCATCTGGGGCGGGGGCGTCCCCGGCCGCGCGTGCGGCCCGCACCACCGCCGGCGGCGCGTATACACCGACGACTCGGACGTCTTCCTGTGCGCCGTGCACGCGGGGTGGGCGACGTGGAGCGGGGCGCGTGCGGCGCGCGAGGCGGGCCGGGACGCGCGGGTTGAGGTGCGTGTTGTGCGGTGTGTTGGGGCGGACGGGGTTGAGGCCCCGTGTGCGGGCGGCGGGAGGGAGGAGGTCGTCGGGCGGTTTTTGGGCGGGTTTGGGGAGCGGTGTGTCATAGACAGCGAGGGCGACGGCGACGCGGGGGAGGAGGACGATGGGCGGGGGATGGTGAGTGCGGGGTGGGGCGCTGGGCACGACGGGAGCGCGATTGAGATTGTGGGGTTCCAGTTTGTCGAGGTGGGTCTGCGTGTGTGTTGCGTCTCCCTTCCTTCGCGGCTGACTTGTGGCAGAAGGGCACGTCGCCGGCGCTGAGGGGGCTGAGGAGCCGCAAGCAGCGCTTGGCAGAGTACCACGAGCGGCGCGCGTATGTCGTTGGGCTCCCGGCGCCCGAGCGCCCCGCGCTGCGCGTCGCGGGCCGCAAGCGGCGCAGGGGCTGGGGCTGGCCGGTGCACCGCCGCCGCCTGCCGAACGCAACGACGCTCGAGCCCATCGACGAACGCCCCGAGGCCGACCCCAACGGCGCGACGTACCACCGCGACCCGGAGGAAGACGCGCAGATGAGCGTGCAGACCGTGACGTTTGGCGTCGGCCCCGCAGGGGACGTCCAGCCGGGGTACGTGTCCCCCCCTCCCTCTCTCTCTATTCACACGGCTGAGGCCGCCTCTGCGCAGATTCAAATTCGACCCCGAAGTCCTGCACGACGTGCTGTTCCCCCCGGCGGTGTCGCCCTTTGTGCACCCGCCGCCGCGGAAGAAGCGGAGGATCGACCCGCGCGCGGTCGACCCCGCGCTCAACATCGACGCCGCGCTCCCCCCCGTCCGCTCCGTCGTCCTCGAGACCGCGAAGGAGCGGTATATACTCTCGCCGTGCATCGGGACGCTGTTTGTTGAGTATGATGTCTCGCTTGTGCTCGATGACGACGAGGCGCGCGAGGGTGCGCCTGTGTCCGGGTTGGAATCGACGGCGCCTGTGCGGAAGGTGTCCCCGGACGACGAACGCGTAGATCAGTCGACGATCGATGGAGCGGCGGGTAAGCGGGAGACCGACGGCGTCGTGCCGTCCTCGCCGGTGGACGGGGATAAGCCGAAGCAGCTGCTGCTGCAGACGCTGCAGCGCAACCTCGGCGAGGACCTGTTCCGCTTCGCGAAGGAGGGCGTGTATGTCACGGACACGGAGAGCGAGGACCCGGACGTCGACGCAGACCCCGACGCCGACGCAGACGTGGGTGGGCGGACGGAGTGGATTGTGCAGGTCAAGAGGTGGAAGTGGGGTCCTGAGGGACAAGAGTTGAGTTCGAGGTGATGGGTGGTTGCGCTTTTTCCCGTGGTTTTCGAGTTGTTCTGTGTCGAGTTTTTTTTTTATTGTATGGTTTGCTCGTTTGTTTTTTTGGCTTATAGCTGTGTGTCTGTCTGCACGTAGAACTGTATCGAATCTTTTATGAAGAACGGGATGTTTATGAAGAGAGGGATGTTTGGGTCCTGCAACTCGGGGTCGCGAGGCGTACGGTGCTCCAAGGGCACATGGTGTAGTTGGTTATCACGCCCGCTTAGCATTCGGACCTGCTTTTGGGATCAAATCACTGCGGGCGGTGCCCGGTTCAATTCCGGGTGTGTCCATCACTGCTTTATCGCGGTTCGAGATGAAATGTTATATGTTTTGTGGCGCAACAGAGGATTTTCTTGATGTGATTCAAAGATCTTCGTTCTCTTTGCGTTTAGCACGACGATGGGAAGGTCGGGTGGTTTGAGGTACGAGTTGATGTGGTACGTTTCGCCCTGGAGATTCTGGCGATTGTGTGCGGACAGAGTGGATTGGAATGGGGTCCTGAGGGACAAGAGTCGAGTTGCGTGGTGATGGTGGTGCCTTTTTTTCTTTTGGTTTGGTTTTTGAGCTTCGAGTCGTTCTGCGGATTCGAGTTGTTTTTCTATCATGTGGTTTTTTTGTTTGTTCTGTTTTTTTTGGCTTGTAGCTGTGTGTCTGCACGTAGACTTATGTCGAATCTTTATGAAGAGCGGGATGTTTGGTCCTGCACTCGGGGGCATGAGGATCACGATGCTTCAAGGGCACATGGTGTAGTTGGTTATCACGCCCGCTTAGCATTCGATCCTCCCATTAGGATCGAATGACTGCGGGCGGTGCCCGGTTCAATTCCGGGTGTGTCCATCCGGCTTCGTTACGGTTCGTAACCGAAACATTGTACGTTTTGTGGCGCAACAAAGGATTTTCTTGATGTGACTGACGGTGGCCCAGACTCAAAGACGTGTGTAAATTCTCCTCGGGCGTGCCTCGACTTTTGTGCTTAGCACCAATAATACGACCGCCAACTAGTTGGGTGAGGCATGCGAGCTACTGACAATTGTGTGGCGCAAAAGACTAGTGCATCAACTTTTTTAGTGGCCAACGTGGGGATCGAACCCAAGACCTTCGCGTTATTAGCACGACGCTCTAACCAGCTGAGCTAGTCGGCCAGTGGAATGAAGGATGGGTCTGTCAGACACGTTGTCCCTGGCGTTCTGGAAGAACAGGCCTCTAGGGTTCACCCACGTGGTCACAACTTCGACTCTGATATTGGTTGCACGAAAACTCGCGTTCCAACTTAACAAAACTCCTCGTTGCTGAATCACGAGATGATGAAGAGCGAAGATCGGCGTAAAAGCGGGTACCAAGGGTAAGGAGCTTTTTCGAAGGCCTCTGTGCTTTCATCACTTTTGCCGTCTCCAACTTGTGCTCCCCACGTGTAATCTCGGGCCGTCCACGGCAT